>LUCM01005771.1:84481-110255 GCA_008360955.1 Fasciolopsis buskii
GACAAATTCAAATTGATAATCGGTAACCTTTAAATCTGATGCGAGATCCATGGTTTGATGGATGGTTGTACAAAATAAGCCAGTTTTCTGACATTTTTGGCGAGCATGAAAAAAATAAACGTCAGTTGAATTCTGTAGATCATATCCAAAGCCTTCGTCGTCCTTAGGCTACCTGCAGAGAAGTCATCTATCAGTAGGGGTCGATCGCTTGAGCTAACGGAAAGTAACCGTGCAAATCAGTGACGGATAGGTGCAACATCATGTGGTGAAGTTCAACAAACCGTTCAGAGCCTGCCCGGTAGCGTAATGGCTAAGGCGTTCGACTCACAATCGTTCGTCCCGGGTTCGCGTCCCAGTTGGGGCGCGGTGGATATGCACTGCTGATGATTCCTAACAAGGATGAAACAGCTGTACAGTGCTTCCATGGTTTCTTTATGGTGAGTTGAGTGAGGATATCACATGGTGAATTATTTCATCCTGATTATCTGTTGTAAGCAGTGTACTTTAGAATCAGAACGTGCTAACTTACTTCAACACCTGGGACCGCTGGCTTTTGCCCCTGACCTTTCAGATGAGTTCAGACTTCCTTCCGTACTTTAAATTGATTCTTTTCGGTGTTCTTACACAATTGGTGTTGATCACGTTACACTAGCCATTGCGCTTTGGTGACCTCTAATTTAGAGACCGACATTGTTGCTCATTACCTTCAACCTCTTGGGTCAGGGTCAAGGCGAAGCTTCATGTCACGATCCTAGTGACTGAAACTGAGCCAGCAGGGCAAACAATATCTTGTTCAAGTTCACTGCTCCGTGTAATCTAATCGCCATCCTCATTAGTACTGGTGTCTTTGTGAACTCTACTCATTTCCTACGAAAGTTTCCGGATCTTAATAATATTACCCAGTCATTATAAATAATGATCATGGCCTTCACGAATCGTATTGACCAAGATAATGGTGAATTTTCAGTGAACCGTTTTAGCACTGTATGTAACCTTATGTTAAAAACTTGGATTCATACAGACTTTCGCCTCCCCAAATACCTCATCCTGTTCCCTCAGACACGGCCTTGGTGTCGCTGTGCTCGAAGGAGTAGTGTACGCTGTCGGTGGACATGACGGCTGGTCTTATTTGAATACGGTGGAGCGATGGAACGGAAAAGCCAAATCATGGTCATCAGTCACTCCCATGGCAGTTCAAAGGAGTACAGTCGGAGTAACGGCGTTGGATGGGTTGTAAGTCTCCTAAGATACGGTTTATATTGTGCATTTACAATTCCAGTTCTCTTATTGCTGTGGTAGCAAACGGATGATAATAACGAAGAATCAGAATTCAAATATTTTCTTATATTAAAGAAATGAGGGAGGTTCCACAAACTTTCATGATAATTTAATGTCCCTGGCATATGAATGGATTCTAAAGGCTGAACAGTTTAAAGTAAATCCGTATTCTGAATCGCTGACAGTTATTTGTTAATTGAACATAACTAGTTGAAACTTTGGTTAGATGGAGCTTGCTTGATGCGTCCGTGATAACTCACCAACTCTGAATTTCCGAAATCCCGAAACATCCACCAACTTGGGGGTTTATATATAATTGCTCTGTTTTGCTCCCGGGTACCTGGGATCTCACGAAAGTAAAAATTTTTAGGCCGACATGGAGAAGTGAGTTTGTAGCCAGAGCATAAACTTTCTTTTAACTAAATGAACCATGAATACCAGTAACACAGATGGTCAGGCATCCGTTATCTTAACATGAAAGTGATTCGATAGCGATCACCCACGAGAATGGAAAAATTGGTACACATCGTGATCTGTACCAGTACTACAATGTTGTTTGGATCGTAGCGTTTGTTCTAAACGCATTGCATGATGCATTGAATATCTTACTTGTAAATGAGACTCCGTTTTGTCTAAATGGGGTTAGCGAAACCTTTGGCTTCCTTTGGAAACGATTTCATGTGCTTACAAATAATTTTCATATTGTTGCTTCGCAATCCTAGACTCCCAGTACAGATAGATTTACCCTCCATTTACGGCTGTAAGTTGCCTTCGATTAAGAAAGCCGATAAAGTTCCGTAACTTCTGTAACACTGATCGGCTGTCTAGCAACAAACGACGCAACGGTCAATACCACAGAGTTCTGTTTACATTACAATAACATCAGCCACCCCCTTCACCCTAATGATCGCAGTACTTGTTTTGCTATTCCAGACTTTACGCCGTAGGTGGACGCGACGGAAGTGCATGCCTTCGAACTGTGGAGCGTTTTAACCCGCATACACAACACTGGTGTTTCATTGCACCCATGCTGCATCGTCGTGGCGGTGTCGGTGTAGGCGCTGTCGGCGGTCGGCTGTACGCTGTCGGAGGTCACAACGCTCCTCCGAATCAACCGCATGCAATGCGTACAGCCAGTGTGGAAGTGTATGAGCCACGGACAGATATGTGGACCGAAGTGGCCTGCCTATCCTCGCCTCGGGACTCCATAGCAGTGACCACTTTGGGCATGAAACTTTACGCTCTTGGTGGACATGATGGACACATATATACCGACCGTGTTCAGGTCTATGATCCAGAGACGAATCAGTGGACAGATGTGAGTGAATTTAACTTAACGTAGAGCAAACCGAAACCACTGTATACTGGTCATCAGTTTGCGAAAATATACATTTGAATTGGTACTATATTTGTATCCTACCACATTTTTTACATACGAAATCTGAAGTCGTTTTTGGGGAACTCTTCCATCATTACTTGTGGTTTATTTGCCCGGCAAATGGCTCACACTATGTTACCGATTGATATATATATATATATATATATATACATTAAGGGGCCTACTTTCCATGAACTCAGCTCTGATAAGCTTGAAGTGTTCAGTAAATGCATTGGTATACATACCAAATCTTGATTTGTAACTGTGATAAAAATAGCTACTGGTCTTTATGCGTCTACTGATTGCCAACTTTCCCAATAGCAATGTCTTGTGAGTTTGTTAAACATGTAGAATTTACCTGTTTGGGGAAAAAATTTGTTACACTTGTGAGTACAAGTTGCTTACAATATTTTTGGTAGGCTACCGCACAGAGTTTTGTCTCGTATGAGGCTCATTTTACTGCGAGCACCTGGAAAATCTTGCTCATTCATCCGCTGGTATCTGTTGGATGAACTTAGCTCAGCGTTACTGAGGAATTTGTTCGTATGACTGCCAAAGTATATACTTTAGTCCTCCATCTTTTTGGAATTCAGAAATCGTAACTCGTTTCCATCTTCTGAGCTAATTCAAAACTCATCACTTCTAGCCCCCCAGCCTCCTTCCTTGGCTGACAGATTTGGCATGCATTCTTAATGGGGCTTATACTCAATTANTTTGGATCGTAGCGTTTGTTCTAAACGCATTGCATGATGCATTGAATATCTTACTTGTAAATGAGACTCCGTTTTGTCTAAATGGGGTTAGCGAAACCTTTGGCTTCCTTTGGAAACGATTTCATGTGCTTACAAATAATTTTCATATTGTTGCTTCGCAATCCTAGACTCCCAGTACAGATAGATTTACCCTCCATTTACGGCTGTAAGTTGCCTTCGATTAAGAAAGCCGATAAAGTTCCGTAACTTCTGTAACACTGATCGGCTGTCTAGCAACAAACGACGCAACGGTCAATACCACAGAGTTCTGTTTACATTACAATAACATCAGCCACCCCCTTCACCCTAATGATCGCAGTACTTGTTTTGCTATTCCAGACTTTACGCCGTAGGTGGACGCGACGGAAGTGCATGCCTTCGAACTGTGGAGCGTTTTAACCCGCATACACAACACTGGTGTTTCATTGCACCCATGCTGCATCGTCGTGGCGGTGTCGGTGTAGGCGCTGTCGGCGGTCGGCTGTACGCTGTCGGAGGTCACAACGCTCCTCCGAATCAACCGCATGCAATGCGTACAGCCAGTGTGGAAGTGTATGAGCCACGGACAGATATGTGGACCGAAGTGGCCTGCCTATCCTCGCCTCGGGACTCCATAGCAGTGACCACTTTGGGCATGAAACTTTACGCTCTTGGTGGACATGATGGACACATATATACCGACCGTGTTCAGGTCTATGATCCAGAGACGAATCAGTGGACAGATGTGAGTGAATTTAACTTAACGTAGAGCAAACCGAAACCACTGTATACTGGTCATCAGTTTGCGAAAATATACATTTGAATTGGTACTATATTTGTATCCTACCACATTTTTTACATACGAAATCTGAAGTCGTTTTTGGGGAACTCTTCCATCATTACTTGTGGTTTATTTGCCCGGCAAATGGCTCACACTATGTTACCGATTGATATATATATATATATATATATATATACATTAAGGGGCCTACTTTCCATGAACTCAGCTCTGATAAGCTTGAAGTGTTCAGTAAATGCATTGGTATACATACCAAATCTTGATTTGTAACTGTGATAAAAATAGCTACTGGTCTTTATGCGTCTACTGATTGCCAACTTTCCCAATAGCAATGTCTTGTGAGTTTGTTAAACATGTAGAATTTACCTGTTTGGGGAAAAAATTTGTTACACTTGTGAGTACAAGTTGCTTACAATATTTTTGGTAGGCTACCGCACAGAGTTTTGTCTCGTATGAGGCTCATTTTACTGCGAGCACCTGGAAAATCTTGCTCATTCATCCGCTGGTATCTGTTGGATGAACTTAGCTCAGCGTTACTGAGGAATTTGTTCGTATGACTGCCAAAGTATATACTTTAGTCCTCCATCTTTTTGGAATTCAGAAATCGTAACTCGTTTCCATCTTCTGAGCTAATTCAAAACTCATCACTTCTAGCCCCCCAGCCTCCTTCCTTGGCTGACAGATTTGGCATGCATTCTTAATGGGGCTTATACTCAATTAGTTCACGTTTTCCTAACAGAGTAGTACAATGGTGAACTGTCAGAAAAAGGCACACAATGTAAGACCTCCGCATGGGACAAATCAAATGAACATCTGGCAATGTATCCGATAATACCATATGATGCACAAAGCATCAAAGTGGACAGTAAACACAAGATACGCAGATTTTAAGATTTACACATTCGGATACCTCTTGAAATTTTCTAACTTAGCAACATCATTGTCGGCTGAGTGCAGTGCTAGTGCAGGACATCACTTTTCGGGAAGATTGACCACCGGATGATTTCAAGAACAGATCGTCATTCAACTTAGAGCAGACGGTTGACTGTACAAGCGTATGTATTGGTTCCTGAGCTAGGATAACGTCTTGGCGTTTGGATGTGAAGGTCGCGGGTTCGAATCCTCCCACCGCCGGCCAACTTCTCCACTTAGCAGCCCTCTGCTAGCCGCGGCCCTCTTCCTGAAAATTGATGTACACTGTTATTTCATTAATAAAGGAACTAAAAGATAAAAGATAAAAGATTTGAAGTGACCAATTCTCAGTGATGTTAGTCCCATCAGAGTAACTGAGATCACTACTTGGGGTTTCAAACTCACTTTGTGCGGGTGCACCAACTATGTAATCTTCATCTCCAATTATAGACTTTAAGTTTCACAACGCAGACCCTTAGAATTCTCTGAGGCAGTCGGAGGATTACGTTTTCCTCGGCTGATTACTGCATCTGAACTACTGGGAACATAAGTGGTTCTGTGTCACTCCAAGTTTTAGGACACGGTTGCCAGTCCCCCTTCCCGTCTTGTAGCGGTCCCAAGAGGGCGGGGAGCATCTCTTCCACTTTACCCATGCCTTAGTCTAATGATAAAAATTCCCATAGCTCGGTCAGGTTTGGAATCCGTTCTTCAGCTTGCGTCTTCGCTCGTATCCAGCAGCTCTATCCCACTACCGATAACGGAACCACCTATTGTCTGAAATTTACCGTTTCAAATCATATATAGAAAACAAAGTAAACGGAAACGAGTGTTTTATCTGTAATACTTTGAACCACATCAGTTGCATGCTTGTTTCCTCATACTAGACATTTCTTCAAAAATCTATTTTACAGGTGGCTCCTCTTCCAAGTGGACGAGCCGGAGTCGCTGTGGCATCTCGTTCGGTTTGGCCGTTGGGAAATCAATCCTGCTCACGATTTCCCTACTATAAAGCAGACCCGTTGGCCTAAGCTTCAACCTACAGAGTCTATAAATACCATTTTTGGCTAATGATCACCCATATCTCTAATCGCAAATTGTCTCACAAAATCCTGTACACATCATACTCTGTTATTGTCAGTATTAGTATTGCTATTGTTATCACTATTATTAGTACTCTTTCTACTGATAATATCACATCATCAAGACACTGCTGGGCTTGCGAAAGTGGAGAAAATCCTCTTCCCAGTAGTAAATACGACACGGAGCGAATTTATTCCTACAACTTGCTTACCATCGTACTTCATATGTTTGCCCATTCTGCCAGTTTGCGTGAAATTTTCTGCACGTACGAGTGTACCGACTGTTGGTTGTGTCTCATTCCCTCCTCTGCTATCAGTCAAAGGCAAATGTGAAAATCTTGGCCACATTTCCCTTGTGACAACCCTCCACCCTGGTCGCATGTTGCTTGGTTATAATCCAGTAGGACGTGAATGAAATGTGTTTGGGTATGTGTCCACTTGTGGCTATTTTGGGTCACCATTGATCTGTAGGTGTTGAATTGGTTCTGAATTATTCGGACAGATTGATTGATTGGCCGACTTTTGGATGCCGGAAACAGTAAATTATGACTAACTGTTATTCGGGTGCGCAATTTCGTGCACGAAGAAAGTGACAAATGGCCTGTGTTGGTTGGCTTCCTGTCACTCTGTTCGGCGTTGTCTGAATGATAGTATTTGTTCGGTGGATGGCCTTGTACACGTACCGAATCACCGGAGCTCTGATAAAAGTACGGAAGCCGACGAGCGTTGTATTTGCCGCCTTACAAATTGAAATTCACGCTCTATGCACCTTGGTTTCAGTTGGCATTTTCCACATTACAAATCACCGATAAAGGACAAAATCTATAAGCAAACCGCCAACATTTAACCTTACTGGTTAATTGAAATAGTAACATTCAGTAATCTCAACGACATTCTACCTCGTTCCGCCATGGCAAATCCGAATACATTAACCGAAACAGCCCAATCACAGGTCAGATTGTAAATATTTTGGGATGATGATTGATGGAATTCAGTTGGCAAATGTCCGATTTGAATGTATGCATGTTGCCAACCTATGAATATCAAAAAGTGTCAGAATAATGGCGTTCAGACAGAAAAAACCTTATCAAAGAATGAAACAACAGTTGACTCCGTGCTTTTTCGGCAAATATTGTTGTTCTTACGGTGCTGCTTTTATCGGGGACAAGATCTAGACGAGGAAGAAATACAGCGCTTACAGTACCAGTACCCCAAACCAGCGTAAATCCATCTAGTTCAGGCATTCCGGATATGGTCACCCAAGATAATGCGCAAACCAAGTCACAGTGTAACCGCTGCATCGTTTCTTCCATCCAAACCTAGCGCATACAAAACGCGGACATAGGGGTCTGTGAATGCCAGGCTTACGCCACACGGGTAATGGCCATTGCAGATGGTATAAGGTGGTTAATTATCTAGAATGTGGTCATCACCAACCCGACCCCAGTGACGAAGCGCAGTGTTTCTCACCTGACGTGTCCGCCAAAATCAAACGCTTTGGAAATAGCTGTCGTTGAATATCTAAAGCTGCTAACCATCTTTAACTAGCAAAAGCTACATATCGTATACATGACGCGAACTAGTCTCGGTGTTTTAAAACTCGTTTTACGAAAACACGCATTTCATGGCAGTGACAAAGATCTAGAAAAGCCATTGAGGTCCTTATATTCAACATTGCCCTCTTTTCCCAGCTCACTGCAATCTGCAATTAATCTTGGGCTACACTCTCGGTTTGTAATTTATCACTTCATTATAGCAACCTTAGGAGTTCTTAAGTGAAATAATATTGTAGTTGCTATCCCCTACCTTTGACATGGTTTTTACTAAGAGAAGTAACTTGGTGCCTATTTGTTGGTTCCTACGTAAGTGCGTGTATCCAAGTACCCTACGGTGATATGGCCTAGCCTAGCTCAGCGTTGGTTTGAAGAAATGTCACAGTAAATAAATTAATTGACAAGTAGACCGGATGCACCTTTAAACTGAAGATTAATTGCTATGGTTTGTATTCCCCCATTCAGCTCTTCCCACTGGTTGATTAACGATAGCGATAACTGACTAACACTCCCTCGTCCTCCGATGCAACGTGACACAGCAATGTGTTCTATCTAGATTTACTGCCGTCTTATGACCTTACTTGTACGCCGTCAGTGGTAAAAGTCTGACAGATATGGTCAGCCATCGTGAATTAAGATGAAGAATGTTGTCCGCCAAACACTGGGTAAAGTTGGCTCTGTTGTCTGGTTCCCAAACAACTGACGGCCTTCTGTATTTTTTGAGAGTTTCTCTGATTACTGTGATAGGTATTAATGTAACTCTTGAGATAGCCACAGAACAAGTCTGAATGCATCTGAACGTCATTGCTTAAAATAAGCATTTCAAACTGATTGAAAGCGATCTAATCCAAAGCGCTGTGATATCAACCAGGTCTAGCTGGAAATATTCCTGAAACTGACGAGACCTAGTATCAATTTTATCTCAACCTTTGTTCAAAATAATATATGACATTATGTCTAACGGGTACTTACCACGTAAGAAGTCTGTAAGCCTTGTACAGTTGTTTAAGACCATTTGGGAAAAACAGTACTGGTTCGCTTCAAACGACAAAGTGCATGCATTCGTTGGCCCGAATATAAAAGTGACACGTCGAAATCACAACTTGTTCTGCACTACTTGGTTCGCTCGTTGTCAGATGAGAATAACCGGTGACTAAACATAGCCGATTAATGCCCATGAGATGAAGCGCTCATGCAGTGCCAAACTAGGATCGATTTGCTGTAGCACAATCAAAAAAGACCACTATATTCCATTAGCTCTCAGGCAGCACAGCATGCCAAGTCGTGGCTGGACCCTTGTCAGATGTCTAATTACACAGCTAAGTGACTTCGCTCGCGTAGGACTGGAAACTAGCAGATGAGTTAAATTGGAAGAACCACCGAAGCCGATGGCATTCGTGCAGGCGGTTGATCACTTTAAATGAAGAATGTTTCTCATTAATAGATAGGATTCTGTAACGAGTCAATTTAGTAGATTCAATGGAAACAGGTAATTACCAACTGGCGGTAGACGTGACTGAAGTTGGCCGATTATGTTGCTTTCCTTGTTTCTGTGGATTCTAACCAGATAAAATCATTAGCAGTTAGCATAAAAAACTGATCTGTGCTAGATAAAATTACAATTGAATCAATTTGATGAGTGTGGATCACTCGGAGCACGCAGCACTGGGCTCACCGCAACCTTGGTATATGTAACTAGGACAACCGTGTGATTTTTGGTACCTGTGATTTCATCCTTGGTTTGACATTCAAGATCGGCTGGTCCCTAGCCCACTATAACGAGCTGCAGATAGTTCAGTGGATAACTGAACCATTTGCCGAGATTATAAAGCCCAACCGTAAAAGAAGCAATCGAGGAAAACTATAGCTTGTTTTATGTTACGAAGTGCACAACACTAGAAAGCAGCTTTCGGTTACGACAGACCGATAGTTCACACGCTAGGGGGAGACAAAAAATGCCAGTGCATGATTTCCATTTCGAAGAGATTTTGGACTGCAACGCAGCATCAAAATAATGCCGTCTTTGTAATTTAACCGTTTGCGAGATACAACCTATTAAATGCAGGTAATCTGAAGAATCACTTTGTGCACATTAGAAATCTTGTTTTTCCCATTTGTAAATTTCTGGGGGGTTAATTCGAACCAAATGCAGTCGTTCGACATATGATAAGACGACATCACTTATTGAGAACATTGCCACCAGAAGATGCTAGCGATTGTTATCAGTTGTTGTCAAAATGACTTACTTGGTCATTCCAAGTGATCTGGCATTCCGCCAGTTCTATTATGAAGGTGTTACTAACATTCAGCGGTCAGTCGGTAGCCCGTTACGCTTTGATCCTCTGTCTAATGTGTCAGTCGCTGCTTGACCTGAGGATATGCAATCATGATGGACAAGAAAATAATCGCCTAGTATGAATGGACGTTATTCTCGCCTTGTCCGTATTAGAGCCAGACCGAGCTGTTTCATCCATTGCGTGATTAATGATGTTGATAGAAAAATCATGAATCAATAAACATACCAGAATGCAGTCTGATCAACCTAAGTGGTGCCGACATCCCGACATTAAAGCCAGAATATGACTACCCTACCACATTAGCTACCAACCGTATCAAGTCGTTTAGTTGTGACTAAGAGAAAAGAATGCATAAAAGCTATCCGAGTGAAGCATACACCGTCTGCCAGAATCGCCCTTAGAATGAGTTATGATCTAGAGGTTCCACACTATCACTTCTTAATGTTTTCATCTGGTCATGTTCAGTTGCATTGTTAAGTAACACAACCAACTGTTGTGCGAGAAAAATCGCACTTTCTACGTTCCCATAGCCCTGTTCATTTGAGCTCAAATGATACTCCTTCATGTAAAGTTCGCCGGGTGTGCAATCGAAGTTTTGTAGCCAGGGTAAACAAAACATGATACTACGAAGTGCCAAATGCTTTGGTTTTTCAAGACGAATGGTACGGAGCTGGAATGATTAATCCAAACATACAAGTGACCAAGTGACATACCGCGCAACAGTGATAATAATACTTCCAAACACTGGGTTGGTACGACCAAGATTCTTTCACCCTTTTCAGCAGCTGCGTTATGTAACCTAGCCTGTCGTCCAATTTAATCCGCAATGCTTCCTTCAGTCTAAGCATGTAGATTTTGATAAGACATATTTCTGAACATTTGCTGATCAATCATCACCAAAGCTTGTTTGAAAGATGATTTGTAGTGTATTTGAAGTTGATCATTTGGACCAGCATGTTGCTTGTTATTCTAGTAAGAATGAAGGTAAGACTATAGGATATCACCCTCTAAAGAAACAGAAAACAAACACGAACGAGGTACGGAGTTAGCTGCGAATAGTGTTGCTTCAAAGGTGAATCAACCGTGGATTACTGAAGAAAAGTTTGAGAACGACCAACTTATTTTCTCCCAAGGAAGTACCTTATTTGCACTGCTGACTGAGAATGAAGAAAGAAAACGAATTAGCGAGAGTAGTTTGGGTTTCGCAACAAAAAGACAAATCAGAAATTTGAATCAGACATTGGTTCGGGAAACCAGTAAAATAAATGTTAACCACGAAGCAACGGATAGGAGTTCTTCAATTCGATAAATCACAGGCTTTCCGGAATGAAAGCGAGATTTAGCGGTCCTTGTTAACACTAATGAAAACGGGCAAAAGTTGAGTAGACATGGAAGCCATTGAAGACTGATGGCTAGAAGCGGAAAGGACTGACGATTTACGGGAATGGATAATGTAGATACTTTTGGGTCCAACGACAGTTTGAACTGTAATGGACCTTGAAGATTTGTCGTGGGTCCCACTGATGGCTTCATGATCTTTGCAACTAAGGACAAAAGTCCATGAGATTCATCTAAAAGGATAGCTAGGACAAACAAGATACCTTTAGTAAATTTCAGAAAAGACAACTGTTCAAAGTATGCAACCATAAGCACTGAAACAAAAGAATTATTAGCATTCCACGATATATGACCTTGGTTTGGCTCCTGTTATAAGAGCCCATAATTTTGTCTTCTTCTTACAGCACTTGATAGATCACAACTTTCCTAGCAAATAGCCAATAGTTTTATGCGGCAAGCGTGCTCCTTGATGACTAGTTTTCATCGATTCTGATTTTACCACCATCTACGGTACACGAATTAAAACAAACCCCGCCTGCTTCTCTCTGCTGAGCTCACAGTCCCTCATATTTAAGGTCGAATGGTGTTGGGCAAAAGCTTGTCACTGGCTAAACCTCGAACTTGCCTATTGAATGATTAAACACAAAACAAGGATTATTCTTCCTCAGATTTGGCAAATCTGGCAAATGTATGAGTACGTAAGTTTATTTACTTTGGTGCTTATTCCGTTTTGAACAGTGAAAGGTGTTATGAAATTGGCTTTTGAACTACTTTCGACAAGATGTGCAGCGATCAATCTTGCTTCGATTACTTTCCCTACCGCCTCACGCGATTGAACCTAGGTAGTCTGTCCCAAACGTCCTGCCTATTTTTGCACACTTTTTATAGACCAATGATAATTGTTGTTCGCGGGTCTTTCCACTAATGTAAGAGCGCCGGCTTTCTGCAATCCGACTGTCTTTCAGTCATCAATAGCAGATAATGAAATTCAGTAGCATTGCAAAATCACTCATCTTCTGTGTACAGTTTGATCGATTTGTTACTAATTTGTTACAATTTGTATGAATGAGGCTGACAGCACGGGAAGGAGAAGAAAATACGTTCGGTTCTTCAGTACTCACGAGCTTTCGTTCGACACAGACGCCCGTTCCACTTTGACTGCACTATGAACTAGGCTCAGCGAAGGCAACTACCCACTTTTAGAAATGTCCGTCAGGTGCGGTAACGTATGAATCCTCCGCGGTAAATCAAACGGATCTGAAGTCCACGTCTACTCGCACAACCGAAATGTGTAATTGATTTGTCTCTGTCTGCGCCTGATCTTGCCTCTTGTGTGGGAAAATCACGTTTTCCAAAGCATGACGACACCAGCAACGCGCAAAGGAGAAGCGAATGCTTCTGAGACCGTAAAAGAATAAGACCGGGTCAAGTAATGTACCGACCAGTAACAAATCGACACTGGCATTTTGGATCACTGACGGAATCTGAAAGTGAAATGCGGAAACAACTTGCAGGACAGAATCAAGGCAAATATTTGGTTCTGTAAATCTGGCATCACTTAAAGAGGAAAAAATAAATTTTGTTAAAAAACGTATCTAGGTCATTATCAAAAGCATATGGGAATAGATCAGAAACAAAGTCGTTTTCATTTGCACATCTTCCTGATATAATCAATTTTTGCTTTCTCAGTGTACACCAACCATAGTATTAGGATGGCAATAATTCTTTTCTTTTATCTTATACTTCCTTTTCATTGATGAAATAACAATGTACATCATTTTTCAGAAAGGGAGCCGCGATCAATAGAGGGTTGCCAAGTTAGGAATTTGACCGGCTGTGGGAAAATTCGAACTCGCGACCTTCACGTACAAACTCCCCAAGCCTATCCGCTTAACCACCGCCGGCAGGCAATTCTATTCGCTTTTTCCTAAATACCTCTTGGTGACCAAGTGCACCAAAAACAGAACTTTCAAATAGTGATGATTAACCTTTATCCCAAACTTCCGATAAGTCCGTGTGTGTAATAAGCAGTAGGAGAAGCGTTTGTGTGCACTCCGTGTCTTTTGTACGGGGAGAAAGCTTTTCCTACGCATGAAGGAACATCACCCGCGTTGGTCAAGCCAAGGTGGATTTAGCACCATCTCAGGTGCAATAGTCGAACACTTGGCTGACTCGGTCAGCGAGTTTATCCTAACTAATAATCAGGAATACTTTATCTCATGTCTTCCAACCGATAGAAAAAAATACGGATTTGGACTATGGTTATCAATGAGTCTATTTGTATCAAATAACTAACACCCAGTCGCTGCATAAAAGCGACTGATACATGTTTTCTATCTCACATGGTCACGGAAGCCATCGACGCTGACATGCATCCACATCAACTGATCCCTCAAACATAATCTCTGTGATGCATTTGGAAGTAAAATGGTTCCATGCATTTACCCACTGGTTTTCTTTACATCACTATAAACCGCACACACTAATACATGCGGACATAAACGCATCCAATTTTTCCAATACCACCTCACCCCCGTGGTTGTTAGCCGCGTAAATCTGAAAGGCATAACTATGAACTTGCTCGACTGTTCCCTACCTAGCCCAAATTCTTACCAGTCCAAAGCTGCTCGTGACTGACGTTTTACAAAATCTCTCGTGACTCTACACTTTTTATTCTTTGCTCCGTTTTTTCCTCACCCTGTATTTCGATGTGGTAACGAATGAATCCTTTTTGACTGAAATGCGGACACTTTCGTGTACAAAAGTCCAAACAATACAATACAACACAAGATAATTACTCAAGTAAACTTGTGTTCTTAACTGTCCCCTCGACGATTTACCGGCTAGGATTAAACTCCATACGTGTGTGAACTAAATGAACCATGAGAAGGGAGTACTTTTACTTCAAGAACAACATAACGTGGCGAACAAGCTCGTTTTCAGTTATTCGTATTCATGCCAATACATAACATTAAATATGGTCTGGAGATGGTTCAAGGGAAATTGTCGGTTTGCAGTCACATCAGTTCACAAACCTAAGAATGCGTCCGTGTGTATGTGTAATTGATCAATTTGTCACACGATCAGGTTGTGGGCCACTTGTCGGATGATGACAAGTGGGCCAGGGAAGTTTAAGACTCTGGACAAATTGTTTCTGAGCCCATAGAGGGGGTTACACAAACGGATAGATACGGCTTTGGCTGTGTTCAAGATGCGACACTCGACAGTTTTTGATTGTCCGCTCCTAACTTTGTAGATGGTGCGAAAAGCGCTTGTCACGTTCACTGAGTGGTTTGACTCGACAAGGTGTGAACACACACTTTTACTTTACTTTCACTGCTCTTACATCTTTTGGGGAGTTGAAAATCGTTCACGCACTAACAGTCAGCTTTGACTTTGGGAAGCGTTCGTTGTTTGGATCGCGCACTACACTACGATTATAGCCTATGCGGGAGAGGTTTTTGTAACAACTAAATACTATTATTAGTTCTAGAGAAACAGGCTACAGTCTCCCTTGCTTCGGAGCGGGCCTAACCGTGCGAAAATGCAGTTCATGAATCGTCCTGATCACGATCACCTTACCTAAAGAATCTTATAGACTCGCAAATTTAAAGGAACAAATCAATATGCTTTTATTCACTCTGAACCGATTAATTGCTTCAGTGATATCGGTTGTCATCAAACGCATATGCATGAATGCATAAAGCTTACGTACTACTTTCTAACTGGCACAACTCTATCAGTGAGGGCCACTGCAGAAATTCATGGGTTGTGAAGCTGTTCATCATGGAGGCCTTGACGAGCAGTAAAACCACGACCGAAGTGGATGGTTGCAGAAGTTCAGAAGGTCTAAGCCTACAACACTCACTCAGGATAGAGAACTTACTGTTCTGTGTGGTCGAAGTGGAGGCGAGGTGAAGGTCCTTGCTAAAATTATAGGAATTTAATTCAAAGCCTGTCGGGTTATTGGAAAAATGTACCTTAACCAGTTGCTGAGGGTGAAAATACCGATCTTAATTTTGGCAATGAATACGTTCAAAATTTATGCATTATTGTGAATGATGATTCTGAATGTTACCCTAATTGGCTTTCTCTGATAAGGCTGAACGGGCTCCGATTGGCAAGCCACTGATTGAGAGACTCGTCATTCTGGCCAAGTGGAAAATCTTAATCTTCCACGCGGGCTGTCAATACTGTCAAATGTGCTTTATTGCTAGTAGACTGCACCCGTCCACATTTTAGACGTTTCCATGTTCCGTATTCTGACCGGACTAAAGTTCAAATCGCATTCCTACAGGCCTCGTTATTTCACTCAGTAAACATCTTGGTAATTAGATTACGATGTTCCAATAAGTGCTATAAATAAAGTGATGAATAAGTGATCATGCCAAACAACGGTTGACCTTATGTGCTGTCTATCAGTTATCTGCTTAGTGATTCTTATCGGCCCTTCCTGGCGAGATTCGCCCACTTCGATGTCTACCATCTAATTCTTCAGATTAGACATTTTCTATGGACTCTACTTTCACTGTTCTCGGTTAGGAAGAAACTTTTAAACATCAGTTTAAACAGCTAAGGTTCGATAACACTGCGAGCTTACTGAATCGTACACCGGCCGTTCAGCTATTATATTTTTGCTGTTTAACCAGTACACTTGGCAACTACTTCGTTCCTTATCAGTCGTGGTGTGAAGACTGTCATTTTGTCAAAATTCTATGATCCGCGTACCAAATAGCTTTTTGGTTGTTGTTGTTGTTGTAGTAGTGAATCTAATTTCAGGTTCTACTGTACGACAACAAAGTGATTGCGTGAAAATTAACGAGTGCCTATTGTTCATAATCGCCTTGGTGTTCAATATTATTATTTTAAGTTAATCCTATTCCACCACTCAGCATTCATGCTGTTCTGTTTGGTGAATTTTTTCCTTGTTGTAATATCTGCCGCGTGAAACAGTTCATCATAAAGGGCCACAACATCAGTTCCACACTTGATAGGAATCATTAATCATGTAAGTCAGTAACGGATAGTTGCAATACTATCATGTCATAACTTTCAACCAGCATTTTTGGCAGTTCCTCGATTGATATAATGCTTAAGGCTGTCAGCTCGCGTAGGCGTCGCAGTTTTAGCAAGGTGGATATGCACCCTCACTGTTTCCTTACAGGACGAAGCAGCCGCTCAGTGCTCCCGAGGTTTCGTAATGGTGACCTTGGCGTTGATACCGCATTATGACAAATTTCAAATACCATACAATTTCTTGCTGGTGATAGCGGTTCCACAGTTGTGTGTCCCATTGTTTTCGATCCTGAGCATCTAAAATAAATGCGTACTTGTCCAAAAAGAAAAGCTAATATTAAATATATTCTATCTAATTTACCACATTAAGCACTTGGCCTTGGATCATCTTATATCCTTATTTCATTAGTTCGCAGATCAGGTATTGAACTTGCCTAATCTTTTTAATTTCGTATGTCGTCAAATGCTACGAATCAGTAGAAAACCGCCCGCCGATTATCGCTAAACACTGTGCATAGATAGCATTCACTCGATGATTGCACATTATCGTTTTTGCTTGCTCCAAACTGGGATAAAATAAGATGTTCAAAGTAATTAGGATTTTCACATCCTAGCCTTCCTTTATAGATTGAATGACCAGGGAAAGTCAACAAATAACAACTCAGAATTTGAGCTTTATGGCTGTGCGCTGTATTTGACAGCCGAATATTTGATAATTCATAAGTTTTTTCCCAAACGCTGTTGGAAATAGTAATACAAACTTTCTGCAATGTTCAACCAGATCAAATTTACTTAAGTGTCTAATGTTAGTTAGATAAGTAAATCATTATATAATCCTGCCTTCAACATAAGGTGGCCCTACTCTCAGTTGTAAATGATTTTTTCCTTCGGTGTCCAGTTCACGGCCGAATAATCTATCGCGTCCTTGAAGTGCTTGTTACTATCTGATTTATGCATAAACATGCAATTATCGTGCAAAACCATAAAACGCCTTTCTCCATCCAGACTGTTACTGTTTGATTGGCATAGCATGCATTTTACGTCTTTTAACAGTTGATCGTTTTTAAACTTTTATATTCGGTCATGCATGCAGTTCGTTATTGCTTTTACCGAATGGAATCCTCCGAAGTCAACAAATATAAAAACAGTTACCCTGGTTTTACTTACTGTAATCCAGTGGGAAATAGATAGAATTTCAACGGTGACAATTGGTAAGGCGGTAAAAATAGCCTTGAAAATTAGCAGTCGCATCGTTGTAATCGCGCGGTCGTAGTTGGGATAAGAAGCAATCGAACGTAAACCGTGTGAAGAATTACCAGATGTCACTGCCACCATGGTCATACTGGGAAGGGAACCTGGACCAACTTTTCTAGATGGTTCGTTAGTCCCAAACCAACGATCTGACGGACTCAGATGCTTGCGAGCAAAAGCAATCCATTGATGGATGCAGCAAAGCAAGACGATGATGACGAGAATTAACAATATGTCGCATAAAATCAGGACACCCCACCAAATGCTCAGAATGAAGCTATCATCTACCTCCGAATCAGTGGTGCGGTTTTCACTGACAGTTGGTAATCTGATGAAAGTATCCCTCAGTTTCTTGTATCGCCCCATCCATTTATGATCCGTGATGAACAAAACGAGGATGCTATGCGCAAAAATATGAAATGCAGCGGACACGTAAATTAGCAGTTTGCACTTCGTTGGTTTGTTCGAAGTCGCGGAGCAAAAACATATTCCGCTGAGGGGACTTCGTGATTTTGTAGCCTGATTACATACGGAAACACTTTGTATCGCTTCTTGTTTGCATTTGCGCGAGCAACCATCTCCACAGCACGTAAACAATCGGTTGCCTCCTGTGGATCGATATAAATTCACTGCAAACCACAACGTGCAAACTGTGCCGTTTGTTCTCGTGCCAGACAAGAGCGCTTTCGTTAGATGCAACATTTGGGGGGTATGAGATGGAACTGCTCTGGATGCCAGCGATATTGACATAAACATTGCGTCCAGCAGGAAATTGTTCGTGCAGATTAGGCCTACACACCGCCCGACATTTAATCGAGATGATTTCGTATGTGGGCTGCTTGCTTCCGTTTTCGGTTCGGCTGGACCAGTACAGCCAGCATCCGAAGAGTGAATGCAGCGGATCAGATGGGCACACGGACGCCTTGCGTGGCCTACCACGTTGTTTACTGTACGCCATAAACGAAGCAAAGAGATTTGAAATATCCCAGTAATTAGGCAAAAGTTCATGAACATCGCTCCCGTGGATAACGATGCTAGCCACGTCAGTCGCGCAGCGTCAGTCATGCCGGTCACTGACAGATACAAAAAGCAAGGCCCGCATTAGTTGACAGTATGATTTGCAATCTCGCAACAGGATCCACAGAACACTCAGAGTGAATCATTGATGTGACTCCATTAACCAAAAGATGAAATAATTAGAGCTTTATTTGTCTGGTGCACTCGTATTCTCAGTGCTGCCTTGCCTACTAAAGAAACCTCAATGCAGTCCTCCTCCACACAGAAGTGTTTGCATAAAAGTTTCACATTTCCGAAGATTGCTTCTTTTAAGGCCGTATATTAAAGATATTTTACTCCCTAACTCAGTGAGGAATATCGTGGGATGGAATGCAAATATGATTGAGGCTGCCAAGCAGAACAATATGCATAATTTTATAGCATTTCCCGCGATATTTAAGAATTGCGTTGACGTCAATTGGACTTACGCAAAAATATCCGGAATTCAGCATAAACTTGTCTATTTATCATAAGGTCACAAAAAAACACACCTGCTGTCAGAATGTAGAGTAGCCCACTGATGGTCAGCGCACAGTACGCACGCACCAAAGTGTCCATATAGGATGGATCTATTTCGCGACACCTACAAACGGGACCTCAAAAAACCAGCTGACTGCATTCTGGAGCGGTTTTGACATAATTCCGAAAGAACTATGTAAATAGTTTTCTTAAAAAAGACTTCAAAATTCTTCGCTCGGGGACTATTAGTTATTAGCCGGGTGTCCTTCATACCACCAACTGACTAGTCCCTTAATCTATGTGATCAACACTTATCAGCATGTGAGAAATTTGCTCACAAAATTCTTTCTGATCCCACGCATTCTCTATACAACGATCTTTCAAAGTGTCGCTCTCATATTTCGACAAGATCCGATTTTCGTTCCATGCCCTCCGGAATCAATATTTATGCGAACTCCATTGTCCCATATACAGCACGAATTTTGACAAACCGTGACCGTGTTTTGGCCGAATTCCTGAGCAACTTGTCTTAATGCGTTATGATTATTCCTGGATGAGTTCTTTTATATTATTTACGATGCAATGACTGAATTTTTTATTCTATTCATTAACTTCTTTTTCCTCCTATCCTAACTTTACCTTCAAATTTTTGACTGAAATGCGACATTATTTATTGTACGCAAAAGTCTGTACAATGTAATACAATACATAATTCCGAAAGAACGATGTAAATGCTGAAGTGATTCCAGGTTCCTAATCAGTACCACTATCTGGCTAACCTGGCCACATATAATAAGTGGCACAGATAGGAAACGAAAGCCCGCGGAAGCAAACTGTGCTTACGGACTGCGCAGAAAGCTAAAAATCTACAGCAGATTCAATAAGGATCACAGGCACATTGTGCATAATTGCTTGGGAGTAGGGAGTTGGATTGATGATGCCGTGCTTGACTGACTGCTCTTCTGACTCCCATTTTCACGCACAAATCATGAATCGGAAGCTTTCCGGGTGTAAGATTAGCCGCGTGACCAGGGACTTGTGCGTAAAAGGTGAAGTTCGAAGGGCGGCCAGTCAAGCATAGGATTGTAATCGTTATTGCCCAAATTCTTTGTAATTGACGGGGCAAGTATTCATCTGCTGGTGCTGTCCTGCTGCCGGAGTGCTGCAATCAGAAACATGTTGTTGTTGTTGGTGCTGTTATTGTTGTTGTTATTGCTGCTGAAAGAGGGCATGACAAAAAATCGCCTTTTGCTCTACGCAGATTTATTAATGGTTCCCGTAGGAACATTCGACATACAACAATTAGTTCAGACCAGGTTTATGGAATGGTTACCGTATCAAATGCTGAAATTTCCCATAATTTACAACGAATCAAGTATTTATCACTAGTTCCTAATTGTTAAACTTGAAGTGTGCTTTCACGATTGGCAGTTTCCCATCAGACAATGAGATGCCGGTAATGGACACTGGCAACATCCGATCGGAAACGCTTCATTATCCATGGCTGTCGCATATTCTGTTAATGATTCTCACAGAGAATTATAACCACAAGCAGTTACATTTACGCTTAGCAGCAATGATTTAACCGCACAGGACCCCTAAGCTGTAGCGCGAGATTCACCAAATTTAGCGAAAGATTCTCAAACTGCAGCTTAATGCTCCTAAAGTGCGATAATTGATTCTTTCATCTACACAAAATGTGTTCATATTGCTCACTCTTTTCACTGTCTAGCAGAAATAAAGTTTTCTTGAATGACCAATATTTTTAAAGAATCCTTCGTGCTTGTCATTTATCACTTTCAACCTAAAATTTTTTTCGTCTATTTTACTGTTGCAGCTAACGGGCTGAAAATCCCGAGGATTCCTGTCCTCCGCATTGACTACGAACAGATGGTGAGGTTTTCTAGTGAACTAATATCTACTCACTAGTAGTGTAAACCATTTATCCAAAAACCTCGGTTCTATGCCATGCTTACTAGGAAAATAGTGAAATATTTCGCCCAGACAATCTCGCTTCAGCAAAGCACCGCACTGTATAATGAGGTCAAGTGAACGTGGAAAGTTTGAGTACGCATGAGGTTGGAGGCGAATTTCGACATTAAGCGGATGATGAGGAGTTCGTTGATCGGCGATGAGCGGCTGCAGGAAATGGCCAACAAATTTACGCAACCATGGGGTATATGCAAAGGGCATTCACGTAAAATTTAACCGCAGTAAACAGCATGCTACTTTTTTCAAATATAACAATGAAGAACATAATCTCTTCTAAATAACCGGATGTATGAACTGAATGCCGTTCGTGCAAAAGATTGATGTGCGTATATTCCACTAGCGCACAGTATAATTATATTACGTGCTTTATTGTGCTATCAATTCACACTACATATCTGGCGGAACTTGGAGCGTTTAAATGTTATTCAAGTCTGTCTAGAAGACAGTGCGAGAAATTTTGTTAATAATCTGTGAAAGGATTAGAGAAAAAACTTCCGTTGTGAAATTTTAATACAAATTTAAGTAAATTTGTGGTCATTGTTGGACAGGATTGATTTCCTCAACGAAAAACGTGCTCCTGGTATAGTTTATTCTTTTATTATTGCATAAATGGTAATCACAAAATTTTAAATCGATACATTGTTTGAAATCAGTCCCAAATCCTCCACATTCTGGCACCAACGATTTTACTGTTGCTCACTTACTGCTTCACTGTCATAGTAACAGTGTTAGTGGCTAACGCGCGGCGCTCAAATGACCTCGACGCGTGGTCAAATTTGATGGAAATCAAAATTCTTCATAAACGAAGATTTGTCTGGCCTCGATCGACCGTTTGACGCACAGTACCCTAATTAACAAACAGTTTCATTCAATTTATAGATACATGCGCAATCGTGAGTAGATTACACAATCAAATAAGTGTTTTTGCTGGACAATCGAGGTTATCATTCGTGAACTTAAACTAGGGTGCATCTTATGACCCTTCCAAAACCGTTTGTGAAAGTTTCTTGTTCCATTTGGGTCTAATTTTTCATGTCCAGACAGGTTTACCTAGAAAACTAAGCTGGCCCATGTTTAAGTGGTCTTATTAAAGTCTGCAGGCACAGATAAGAAGGGAAACTCGTACATGAATTCATGCTATTTGCTTATGCTTCTATACCCCTTGTAAGTACTATAACCTCAAGGATATTAACAGTGAAAAGTTTTTGTGCTTCACCATCCACGACACCTGCAAAGCTAGCAGTTAGTTCGGAAACAGAAAAAGGGTTTAAAAATAGTGGTGAGTGGATAACACCAGAATCGAGTTGAGCAAAACACGTCAGCAGACCATTTGCATAGTGCTAGACAGCCAACCACAAACTCTGCTGACAACGTCAGTACAACTTTTCAGTGGGCACAAAAATGCACCACACATGGCATCTTTTTTCGACACACACCGAACCTCTGTGCTTTCGTATATACATGTTGCAAACGAAGTTCATCTAGTTTATAAATCAGTGGAAACTTTCAAGTTCTATGCTTCTAAGAATAATCAGAATTTCAAAAATGCAAACGACTTTTCAACTTACGATAGTCGATAGTTGGCTGCATGATATGTCGGCCAAGAGGCGAATGCTTCTTAAATATAGTGCTGGGGAAGATAGTATTTCTTAGACTGCCATTTGTCCTACGGCTGAATTGCCCAAAATCAGATAACATGTCACGTGTCCTCTAGTTAATCTCTCTCGTTCTGGTGAAACTAGAGCGAATGCTAGCATATCAGATTACGCAGAGATCTCCCTGTATATTGTCTTGTTTGTTTAACCCTTCATCCCAGTGAGGAATCAACAAAGTGGTTCGTCAACACCTTCCATTTCTATAGAAATACGACCTGATTCTGAGTCGATTTTTGACCGACGTGACCGATAAACTGGAACACTGTTCGTTTGCCTACGGAAAATAGTGATAAATTGGCATCGAATTTTACCTTAGAACGCCATGCAGTATTGAAACAACAGTGGCGGAGGTTCTGATCATCCCAATCCTCTTGCTACGTTCGCCGGTAATCTGTGCATAAACATTTTTCCCGGGAATAGAGGTGTGGTTAACAGTACCCTTTCAGTTGAATGAGTTTCTGCCGATGTTAAGATCTGTGACAGCAAATTTCACATTCTAACACCCTACTAAGTACCACTACATCACCCTACAGTTCTACTAACTATCCGTTTAGACTTAATGGTATTATTATACGGTTTTTTATCGTTTTGAGTCCAGCTATAATATGGCGATAACACTAGTACTTTAAATTCCTCTGCCCATTTACTCCATAAATCTGCCTTAATTCAGTTTAAAAACGCCCTTGTTATCCCGAACGATAGAATGCCAGCACAAATTCCTCGATCGCAGTCAAATAAAGGTGGACAAAATGTCATAGAAATAGCAAGTAGGCGAGTTATTGTGAAGTTGCAGTTGATTCGCTTTATTACAAACCTTTACAAGGGCGAAAGAGATAATCACGATGTAGGGAAAAACAAACAGTTAGCGTACAATGGACCGGGTTGAATTGCAGGAGATAATTTCAGTCTGCTAATATGCCAAAGATGAGCTAGTCACAGTGATAAAGGCGTTTATCAATTATGGGTCCGTTAAATAAAAGAGTAACGGACGCCCAAACAAGGAACCGCGCGCAGTCCTCGTTGGGACCAGGCTGGCAGACGATGGACCAAAGACAGACCACTCCATGATATAGCTTTGGGCCATTGGGTTCATGTGAAGCTGCTCCATGGAGTGCAGAAAATCTGCGCACTGGAATTGCGTAAATTTTTCTACCAAAAAACCGCTTTTTGTTGTTCTATTCTTTATTCACATTTTATATTATCCACCCCACCCCCATTAAGCCATTAGTCTACTGAATTTGGTCTTATGCGAACTACTTATGTAGCCGGAGGAATATGCATAACTATTTCCGTACATTCGGGTTCCTTTAGGAAATTGATGAAAGCAAAAATATGCATCTACGCCGGACATCTTGAAGGTCATTGTTTCGTGTGATCTCAGTTCCCCGCAAACATTCAATTTAATGCTCTAGAATAAAAAGGATGCAATTATGGACTCAAAATTCAATCTACTAAGCGAAATTATGGTTCATTACGAAATTCATTGATTGCTCATGTGGTGAGTGGGCTGGAAGCAAAGGGTTTGTAGCGTTGGGACTCAACGGTGACTGGTTCCTGTGATTGCAAAACAATTGTCATCTCGCCTAAGTTCATTGTTTACAGTTAGTTCGAAAATGCTCATCAGTAGATGAGTTAGCCAATTCATGCGAACTAAACTTCCCACATTATACTGATAAAAAACTTCAAATACGACTAGCTCTACGGGCTTGAAGAAATTAATTATTGCTCTTCTTTATTGTTACAGCAGACTGATCTAATTCGGCAGGCATAAATTTTTTCAGTAAGAAATGACGCAGACAATACTGATTGACAGGATGTTCCGCTCATATCTACTACGTGACTGTCATTCTCAAAGGTGGTAAACGCGACTCAAAACAGCAATATTTTCTTTTCACTAAAAAGACCTGTGACTACTGCAGCTGATTATCAGCTAACGGTTAAAATGTAAACATTTTAAACCCATTTCTCCATTCCCAATACCACTCTGTTTATGATGTTGATCTCGACAACCCCGCCCTAAGGCCGACATTGCGGAACCGTTCTAGCACCATTATGCACATTCCTGTCAGCCAGTCGGATATAAGTCACGCCGGCTGCTCAAAGCCAATACTTGGCGGTGCAAACCGACATTAAAACCCGCAATGATATTTTGCTTGGTTCTCATAAAATAAATGTGTTATAAAAATGTAATTAAAAAAACAAAGTTCAATCTCACCGGTGAAATTTTCCTCTCAGATTTTTCGAGTATTTTCTTCTGCACTCTGTTGTTCAATTAGGCGTTTATTCTGCCTTCTAGAACTTTCTGCTTGGCAAAACAAAATTGTGCACACTGTTGGGTTTGCTCTGAACCTTGAAGTTTTACCCGCACTAGGTACGAAGTTTGCTAGTAAATGTACTTGTTAGTCTAACGTTAATAAATAGAAATTTCAAAACTCGTTTTGCAATATATATATATATATATATACTAATTATGAGGCATCCAAAGGGGAGCGTAGAGACAACCGTCTACAAAAACGGACCGGATACTCAATTTCAAAAGCAACCATCCAACCTACCACTTAAAGAGTTGTGTGCGTGCCGTGTTCCATCGAGCCGACACACACTGCAGTACACAGCACCTACGGAAACAAGAGCAATCTAGGTTGTTCACGTTATTTGCGGTCAATGGATATCCAAATTCTTTCATCAACGCCTGTATTCGCAGAAAGCAGAAGGCAAACACTAAGAGGACCAGATCGATTATGGTACTTCCATACATACGGGGAGTATCCGAAGCGATCGAACGCATCCTACGTCCACTAGATATCACAATCGCCCACAAACCGACCGGCACCCTGAGATCTATTCTATTCAACGGAAAAGATCGCGTCGACCAGCACGACCAGTCAGGGGTAGTTTATGCCATTCCGTGCCTCGGATTTGACAAACAATATGTTGGTGAGACAAGCAAATAATTACGCACACGCTTGCACGAACATAG
>LUCM01005771.1:110277-223862 GCA_008360955.1 Fasciolopsis buskii
AGGTCAACATCAACAACGCAAAGGTAGTCAGCCGGGCAAACAGAAAGGGGGAGCGACTGATTCTTGAAGCCCTCCACTCGAATAACTCGTTCAATCGGCACGTCGAGAGTGACAAACATTACGTCATCTTAACAAGACCCAGATGCAGGATAGAGAGACAAACAGACGGACAGTGCACAAAACCGAACGGAACTAGCGATCCCATTCAATCACTCAATCACGTTTGACAACGAGTCCTAGTTTGGATCGAAACGTCACGATAAACGTATTAACTCAGTGCACGCTTACTCACCTCTACTATATATATATATTCTCAACTCTAAAAATATGCAACCTGAGCTGCAGATATTTTCATTCATATATATAATATATATCGGCACGAGGCCATGAGGTCAACATCAACAACGCAAAGGTAGTCAGCCGGGCAAACAGAAATGGAGAGCGACTGATTCTCGAAGCCCTCCACTCGAATAGGTCATTCAATCGGCATGTCGAGATTAACATTAACAAGACTCATGATGCAGAATGGAGACAAACAGACGGACAGTGCACAAAAACGTGCGGAACTAGCGATCCCATTCACTCACTCATTCAAGTATGGCAAGTCCTAGTTTGGATCGAAACACCACAATAAACGTTATAACTCAGTATGCGCCTTCTCACCTCTAAAATACGCAACCTGAGCTGCAGACACTTTTATTCATCAATTATATATATATATATATATATATAATGTCCAGTGTTTAGTCACAAAATTTTTGCGGGTGGTAGAATTTTAATACGTTATCGACATCTTTTAGTGCTAAAATCCATTATCTCTATCGAATAAATTGGCTTTGTTTCTTAGAAATTACTCGGTCTTCCAGCTACCGTTATTGGCCAAACAAGCTAAGCGGAAAATTTTGACGTTCGACCGGAGTATATTTCGTAAAGCAAAATACTGTTAGCGATACAATGTTACGCGTGCACAAGGGCAATTCTAGAAACTCCGCATTGTGTCGTAACAAGCGGTCACCTTCTGCATCCTGTTTGGCCAGTCAGCCAAAAATCAGCTGCGATTTGAACGACTGCATCCACATATTGTTGTTGCTCTTTTTGACTACAAACAAATAACGCGGAATATCTTCGTAAGAGTATTTCTGAAGTTAACCAGGTAGCGTTAGTGACAACAGCATACTTGCGCGAGCCAGAACCGGGCGCATGCAAACAAGAAATACTTATTACGAATAAAATTGCACCCAACAACGTCCCTGACATGTGTGAAAAGTTACTCTCCCTTACGTGCATCTGTGAATTACTTTAGGTACGGTGATTCCTATACACTGCGACTTCAAGAACAAATCGGACTGCTTATCAGAACCGAGAAGTAAAGTAGGATTTTCGCGACGATAGGTGGTAAATTCGGCAACTAGTAACTACTGCACTGGGTACACCAATAAAGGCCAAAAAACAATTTAAAGAATTCACCAGACGGTTAACAAACAGTGGATAGCCTGCCCGGCAGCGTAGTGGCTAAGGTGTTCGGAGCAGAATCGTTCGTCCCGAGTTCGCATCCCAGTTCGGGCGCGGTGGAAATGCACTGCTGATGATTTTCAACAAGGATGAAATAGCGGTACAGTGCTTCCATGATTTCTTAATGGTCAGCTGAGCGATGATAGCACACAGTGAATTATTTCATGATAACAGGTGATAGTTGACGAGAATGGTGGTAAATATCACACACTTAAACACGAATCCCTTTGAAATTATAGCAGTGTCTAGTAACTGCTGGTATTTGCTTATGACAAAAATGTTTAGGATGGTTGCTCATAACCTAGTGATCAATTCTTTTATGTACATGCTACCATATATACGGTATCCTAAACATGCTACCATGAATTGTGTGGGCATACAAATTTGATGCTCCTTACGGTTTGAGTCGTTCTGATTCATTCTTAATTGGAAATGGCTATAGCTATTCACTCTACAATGGAATTCAAAAACCAAAGACAACATATTTGGGGTCTCCGTAAGCAATCCCAAAACGATGCACTCATGTACTCCGAATGGCTTAAAGTTAGTACTTCTGTCGGTGAAGACGTCCGTCATTTCGAAAGGTTCTAGTTATGATGTTTGCTAGCGGAAAGATCTCTGACCGACAGTAGAGAATCGTCTTTCCTGAATATCGTGGGAAAGTTATCATTTCCTGTGAACAGTAATGATCATCTTCTCAAGCATCTGGTTTTCGAGACATTAGAAATCTTTTGAATCTATACATGCTGCCACTCAACTTCAAATTTCCCAACGGTAATAAAGTCCATCCGTTTCATCGAAAAAATTTACTGGATATTCGCGCGCTTACTCTTGACAACCTTCGTTTTCAACTTCAGTGGCCAAAACAGATTCAGCCTTACAACCAGTACATCTCAGGGAAGTGCTATCAGGAACTTCAAAGAAAACTGTTTTATCCCTTGCCGTACTCCTTAGCATGTACCTGCGGTCTATGACCAAGTTCAGTTCACTTTGAATAGACGTTAACCTTGCACAAATGTACTCTGGTTGTGGTTACTACCTCATAACATAATCTGCTCAAACAGATCAAATGCAGACAGTAATTTGAAGAACTATAAAGAAGAAAGATTTTAAATGCAAAACGTTACTAACAGCAGCACTGAGCCATATCACCCTTTGCCTTCAACCATTGTTAAAGGATTTCGTGGACCAAAACCCGGTTGTCTAACTGCACCCACAACAGCCAGTCCACTGATTATATCAGTGTCATCGGCGGGCCATCCCGAATCGTCCTCTTACCATTACCTGCCTCGAAAAACAGGTTAGAACGAGACGTGCATTCTGTGGGCAGGCAAAACACACGTCCCAACCACCTCAACCCATCCTGATTCGGCTTCTGCTCTAAGGACTGTACACTAGGTCCCAGTACCATATATCTAACTTCTGAGTTACTTACGAAATTACCCAACATATCCCCTATCAGTACTACAAAGTCAGCGGTGTTCAAACACCAAAACCCTTCGTATGTTTTCTGCTCGCATTGGCCGTGTTTCGTGAAGATAGAACAATACCGACCTTGCTGCTTACGGCTATACTCGACTTTTGATCGATAACCGTATATCAGGCCGGTGCCTAAACATTACCAAATACCAATGGGGCCTTCTGTATGCACGAAGACACTTCATCCAATATACGTCCACCAGGTGAGACAAAACAACCGAAGTAACTAAATATGCCCACCTCATCCAGTTGTTCTGTTGCAAAAACAAGGTTCGGCTTTGAACTAATCCAGTCAGTTTGAAGTTGCAAACCCCATAGCGAGCATATCTATACTACTGTTCAGACGATCGACAAAAACCCACTACCTACTTGAATCTTCACTTAGTAGCACAACACCGTCCTCATATTCTAATTCAGACGGATTCCTGTCTAAGCCAATATCAATGCCACTTTTCCCACATGAGAATAGGGTTTATCTCTATAGTCATCTCGGTGACAAAGTTCTAAAGAAAAGGTGGAGGCGTGCAACCCTGACGAGCACCGCTTCTCGTGGTGTACTCGGGTGAAAGATCACCATATGCACGTACTCGGCTTCGGCTGTTCGCATACAGCGATTGAATAAGTGAAATGAATTTTCCTGGCACACCCTTCAACGAGAGGCCAAGCCAAAAATTGCGCGATCGAGTGGGTCGAACGCCGCTTTCAAGTAAAGAAGAGCAAATTATTGAATCTAAGTTACATGCACCTATATTCTAAGACCTTTCGCAAAGCGACAATTTTTGGTCTGTGGGCAACATCACATATGAACGGCCATGGTAGAGTATACTTCGCAGATTGCACCCAGTGATCATATTTTCTCACGAACCGAAGGCTATTCAACGATTACTGGCCAATTTGAGTTCAATGGTTATTTTGCTTCCTAATCACATGCCCACAAGATAGATGAAATTATTAAAAATACAAATAAAGAAAGCGTGATTATTTTAGAAAATTAAATTTTCTTTCTGAATTCTGAATTGGTTTAAGCGTGGTAAAGCTGAAATCATTCGGTCCGTTGGTCGAAATATTTAGAAATACTAATCCAGATAATTCTACTGCCCTCAATTAACTCACAGGAAAATACATCTGACGCTTCTTTCTTGCTGTTGGTAAAATTCAACGCCAATTCAGAATTGACACAGAAAGTGTAGACTCCCAAGCTGGGCAAGGGGAAATTCAGCACCCCCTCCCTGAAGTCACTCATCGGAAATGGTAAATGAACGAACACTTTTAGCTGATACATTAAAAAAATACTCTTATATCTTTATATTTCGGTTATCAATTGTTCTTCTTCTGCCAAATTGCATCCAGGTAACAATATTTGCCACAGGGCTTCACTTATGAAAAATTTCCGAAAGATCGTCCATTGTGCGTTACCATAATGTAATTTATTGAGGACAAATTATTTCTTCTCGTTTTAGATCACAAAGTTTGAATGAATTCAATTTGGAAATATCACCAATATTATTTACCCATTTTACTTGTTCGACGGAATTGTGATGCAAACAACTGAGGCTGTTCCCCCCAGATCCCTTCGGTTCGGTGAAGGTGATACATTTTCCTACGGAAACAATCGCAAGTTTGGTCTTCCAAACCATAAGGGTATATATAATTTTAATAATTTTTCTGCCTCATGTTATATTTATCTGAAGCTTTTGTTGAAGCACAATGTATTGCTCACGTTATCCGTTTCATGGAATCTTGAGAGTCACAACGTGACATTACTGGAGGAAAAGGAAGAAGGTAATTCTTGACGATGTCTGGCTTGTCATGAACCGAATGATGTTATCGTTAACCCTAGAAATGGATGAGAGATGGGTACCTAAATATTTGGTTGAGTATGACAGAAACATTTGAAGTTCTGGCAACAATAAACCCATAGAAACTTTAATTCAGATCAAGCTATTGGAAATGTAAATGAAACAGTGCGGACTTTCTGCAATGTACTCGCCCAGTCTTGGAGAATGCAACACCAAGATTTTATGTTGCCTATAAACGAGTGCACGGGCATACCCTGAAGGTATCGACATTCAACCCACACGTTTAACGTCATGTGGATTCGGGTCGCCTGCAGAAAAACAAGTTGTTGCTAGTCCTTCTAACATACCGCTTTCCGCTAAGTGCACTGGGGAACAAAGAACATTTCATGAAGATCTTTCTAAAATGAGGGAAAGCTTGCTATGCAGTGCGACCTGAAACCACTAAAATTAGACGATTTAACTCACTCCCGAGCTTTACCGGGAACTCCGTGTTAAATTTTGGTAGTTACATATTTACCAGTGCGAAATCCATTCGCATTGGTCTGGAACACTTTGTGTGACGGAGAGTGCAAAATAGGTCAAAGGAAAGAATTGCAAGTGCTAAGTTACAGTTACCGTCTTTGCCTAAGTAATGACCCTCGCTATTATTTCTTGCCACGATGGCTGTTGGAGACCAGATCATTTGGCTTTCATTTATTTAATTGCCTTTTACTAATTTGTTATGTTTTCTGTTACAAACGCAAATTAATAGATGGATTTTTACTTCAAAATCATGGACTCTCCATAATCTTAGAATTAAAGTGTCAAGACGTTGAACAAGCCGGTAAGAAATGTGAAGCAAAAGAGTTTAAGTTAAGGCTTTGCGATGAACGTTGCTGTTTGGCCTAATGATCCGATTATTAGTCGATCAAATACGGCATGTAGTGGTAGATTGTTTCCTTTCCGAAGTTTTGTACTACATTTGTGGTCATTCCTCAGCTAGGCAGTAATAGATTTAGTTTTGCGGTTGAAATCTACAGCAGTTTATCAAGGTCCGGAAATGACAGTGAATTTCTATTATCAAACTAAACAGGCTGGTTTAAATTGGACTAAAACTGAGTTAGCTAAATTGACGGATAAGAAGTGCGGCTCTGCACAGCATTATAGCTGAGGCAGCAGCAAGACTTTCCATTAGGTAAACAAAAAGGCACAAAAAGCTTATCACATCCGTTGTTATTGCGCTCAAGGAAACGTCAGAGATTGTTTTTTGTCTCAAATGCAAAGACTTTATGCAGGGTTCTCTCTTTTTGAGTGTTTGAAATTGAATAGAGTGAAGATGCTTCCCAACGATTACATGCAAGTTGTATGCTAGGGTTGGACGAAAATATTGATCGCCTTATGTGCAGTTCCCATGGTACTTCGAGGCTCATTGTATTTCACTGAATATTATCTGAAGACAAATACTCCGAATTCTCGCAAATTCTGGTGTTCACTTACTTGATGAGCAACAAAATGTGATCCTACTATAATATGCACTATGTTGGCAGCAATCAGTGGAAACTTGTCCAGGGATTCATATCCTTGCATGGCCATGAAGAAGTCATTTGCAAACTCCAGTGAAAAACTCCCCATATCAGTGCTGAGCAAGAGTTCGGTCTTCTGAAAAGATCATTTGCTTTCCGTCTTAGATGTTTCATACGACTGACATACCGGACTTTAAGGTCGAAAATGTTTGCTATCCCGATATTCCAAACAACAAACAGAAGATTATCAGATGCACTGCTTTATGGGCGCCTGCATTTAGGCGGCGATATTCCGAGCCAAAGCGGTCCACCTTTGTTGCAAATTATGAGCACCTCATGTTGTCAGAAGAATTACTCAAATAGGAAAGTTTCTATTTAGTGCGTCATTGGCGGGAAACATTCCATCAATAATACAGGTGGCTAGCGTTGTTATAATTTTTTTACAACCCGCTATCATTTTGGTTTCACATTAATCTTTGCGTTTTTCCAGGAAATCAATCTTAACCAGGAATAATGCAGAGTGATTTTGACTCCTAATGAAAACGAATGTGTCTTTTATCCTATAATTCATAACTGGTATCCGTGGGAGTAAGACATCCGGATTACTACGTCAATTTGAATAAATGACTTTTAAGTTTCTTCATCCCGCAATATAGCATGGTTCAGCTTCTAACAACTTTTAATCCGTGCAGATGTTTGTCGTCATTGCGTACGTAGTGAATAACACTGTCGTTTTAGCACTTACGACTTGGATAAACCGCGAAAATAAGGAAAGATGAGTGCAATCTTTAATTGACAGATAGCCTCTGGTCGGTTTGTTATTGTCAATTTGAGGCGGTTAATAGCTACTGGTTGCAACAAACAGATATTGTACTCCACTAAAGCCTACCGAATACCACCGAACAGAATGCCATTCGAAGAAATCAGCGGTGGATTCAAAGAAAACCATTCTGGAGCGATGCTTCAACCTGAGACACGTGTCACCTTTGCCGTTTCGTCGGAAATCGCTTAATGGTTATTCACCAAGTAGTCACTTGTTATATTTGGCATTTAAAATAAAATTCCATTAGCACTGACAAAGAGGATTACCAATTTGAAGAAATTTACGAAAGGGATAATTATGAGGGAGATATTGTGTAACTGTTGGTTTCAATATACTACAATGAAACTATTTAATACATCTTTTTATACTGCTTGTGACTTCAGGTTGTGATGTGCTTCATTGTCTGGCGACTTGGAGAGCTCCATCAATCTAGGCTCCTCACACCGTTGACTACTTCACCATTTGTGTACATCTGTACGTTTGGCATGGTGACTGTCGTTTACATTGAGATTTGTATAAATCCAGCGGGTGCCTTGGTTACCCGTTTAGCAGGATGTTTATGAGGGAACAATTCTTTAGTCTTATAACTGGTGATTATAATCATATAACCCTAGCGGGTCAAATGGATGGGATTACTACTATTGCAATAGCAAGTTATGTGGCGCACTTGGCTAAAGGCCGTTATTCAAAAATACCATTGGTTAGGATGCGTTAATCTTACAGATTAACTGTCAGGTACTGAATTGGTAGTGTCGAAATCACGCCTTCCGACCGCCCATAATTGAGTGTTGCTTGTCTCAGAATGGGTCAATGAGAGGGACAGTCAGGAGGCCATTGCTTTGTAGGGAATGTGTTCTAAGGTAGATGGCACTCCTTCGGCTTGGATCCGTAAATTCTACTATTTGCTTTAGAAAATATAATGTCTCCGATTTGCAACTGAGTCACATTGACGCCGTTGTCAATGGCGTTGCTGAATGCACATGTTCCAAGGACATGCATTACCCCCACCCCTCACGGACTCGAAGACTCAGTACTGCATTTGTGATTTTCCGGTTATTCATTCTGGACTACCTGTAAACGGTCCCAAGGCTCTGCAAGAATTTAGCAATTTTCTGTCCTTTCTAAAGGTCTTTGCTCACTGGTAGGTTGACTTTTGCGTCGCCCCAAAACCAAGGAGGGATTTAGGTTCTGTCGCTGAAGTAGGAGTTGGACGAGGACCAAATTTTTCAGGAAATGCTGCGTTTTATCGTAGGGCTTGCCAAAACTTATAAAAGTAGCCTTGGATCCATTAGTTACCGCCGCCTTTTTGGTGACAGTCACCTCATCCAAACAGAATACCTATTGTTAGTCCCCACAAATCTGACAGTGAAACTCCGCGTCGTGTTCCCCGATAGCGTCAAGTAGTGAAATATTACCACTAAGCGCGAACGAACTCTGACCCAGGGCTTCAAACGGCGAAGAAAAAACACCAACCAACAACGAAAATCAGACTGTAATTTCCGCAACCCGATTTACAAAGCATCATAGATTTGTTAGAACAGTATTTAGTATATGGTTACAAAAATATGCTCATTACACGTCGAGGATCTGTGGCGACTGCTGTATGGATTCAAGTAAAAAACCTCATTAGCATACATTCACTGCGGAAGAATTAGAGCATATGCTGTCCCAATTCAGTGGATTTTTCGTCCTTCTTAACTGGATCTGAAGGATGTTCATTCACTGGTCGCGTTGCCTCCCCATTCTTGTGAGTTGACTATGATAACCACCAGCTTTGGCTAGTAACCCTGTGACTCGTTGCCATCGGTCTGGGTGTTTTTTTATTTTAATTAATAAATCGATAAACAAAAAACTAATTAGTATTAAAAGTCAGCAAAAGGATGGGACAATCTATGGTCCAAACAAATCAGTTTATCGTAAAATTCCTCATTCATTATAGCAAAATTTTGTGAGTCTGTTATTGTCCTTAGTCCGTCCAGGTGTTTACACCACTTGAACTCCCTAATTGTATTGGTTATCTCATTAGCAAAAATATATGTAAGCCTGGTCCCGATGGTTTCATTCCATCTACTTGCAAAATTCTCGGAGCCATAGTAATTAGTTAGATCTCTGCAGTTTTATGAACAATCTATTTCCAGTCTCTTCCCCACAGTGTGGAGACCCAAAATGATATAACATTCTTCGTTGATATTCCACAGACGAACAAACGTCACTCTCGGTTTGGCCTACCTGAAAAACGGAACATTCTTGTGTTCCGGGTATTGTGCATTGTTGCAGCAGGATGGTAACACTGCTGCTCTTATTCCGCACCAGATCACTGCTTCCCAGTAGAGTTACCTGTCAACCGTTTATTTTCAAATCCACCATAATTTCTGTGCAACAAGTGCCTGGTTTTGTCTTTCAACATCCGAAACTGATGTGCATACCAAGTGTAACAATGGTGCGTCGCGCTTCCATAATACAATTACGATTTTCTTATTTACACCGTTAAGCACATTCTAATTCTTGATTATTAACTGTTATTTGGACTAACCCAAATACACCAAGTCTTCAGTTAGATGTGATTCTGATTTTTTAGTGGTCCGGCTTCTGTGAGTTACTTGACAGAACTCGCTAGATATACCAGACCTATAGTACACTTCATGAAACGTGGATGGAATGCACATATCAAATGACCATTTTCCGGATACTAGTTATGGTTAAAGCGGTTAATTATGATACCAGAGAGAATCCTCTATTCGATTGCTCTTGCTCTTTTCCTTCAAACATTTTGACGATAAATTTTATCCAACGATCCTCCCGGTCACTAGAGAATGGCAAAACAAAACCATTGGCATGGCTTACCCTATGATACCCAAGTGGTTGACGTTGGTATTTTGTTATTCTCTAAAATCTCTGGCAACTTTGTGCATAAAACGAGTTCATAGACTTCGAAAGGGTCTCCATGGCCTGTGGGACGGGAATTTTCGAAATGTATTTATACGTACTTTTGTGACATTTTTTCGAATAAATACTGGAGTCTGGTGAACAGTAATTCTTGTCATCTTTAGACAGAAGCGTATTTACCAACGTCTGTTGATGTAGAATTCACTAGTGCTGCATCAGGAAAAAGTGCAGTAGAAAGTGTCCCTGAAAAATTGGTCATCAGTAGTAGAAGCCATAGTAAACCGAGATCGCCTCCTGAATAAACGGAATGGTATATCATCACTTGCTCACCACGTACAGACACTCATAACCCGACTGCTCACGAGTTAAGTCACCCCGAAGGCCAGAAACTCCTATAACGACATAAAGTCCACAAATAATTCAAGAGCTCGATTGATACCTAGACAATCTCTTTCAGTCGGGAAATGCAACTCTTGGCAAGGCGCATGTTGTTGTTCAACTACCGATTGCTTTTCTCAAAGCAACTTAACGCCGGCCACAGCAAATAAATTGAAAAGAACCGGCAATTAGTATTTTAGTAATTTGTGATGTGTGCACGTGCATATATCTACATGTATGTTTATTAAAAATTTCTTAAATACCGATTTCCGATTTGTCTCAGAGAAGTCACTTTTGCTGGTCGTGAGTGTACGTTCATAACACTTGATTGTACAGCCGCCACGGGGCTACAACTGCCGTTGAATTCACCCGAGCCATAGCCAGTGAGATGAATATTCATAAACGGTTGACCAACTCCTTTTCCATACATATTAATTTGCATACAATATTAAGAACATCTGATCTTGAATTGTGCTTACAGATGAACTTAATGGAGCACAGACATCGGTAAAACGCTTCAAAATAATCTTCTCGTGAACCTCTTAACAGAGCTGATTAATTTTACCCAAGTTTCTCGTATGTGTCAAAAATAATTAGGGACTGCTAAAACAAATTTGTTTTTCAGTATCCTCAAACCGAAAAAATTAAAAATAAAATACTTTTTATTGTGAGTGATATAATGTTAATAGCACAGCGCCGTTGGTAGATGTAATGCGCCAACGTTTCGACTATCGTGGTCAGTTTTCCTCAAGGCAAGTTTTACAATCAAATGTCATTTGATCCTGAAATAAAATACTTTATTTGACATGACTTTGGTTTACTGAAGCACGACAAGCTGAATAAGTTGTATTTGCTTGTTTGACGTACTATGACAAAAAAAATAGCTCGAACATTTAGAAGATGACATAAAGCGGATATCTTCGCGACCTTCTTCCATTTCGTCGGTTATGCAGGTCATAGTGACGCCTAATTCTAAAGGCCGTTTGGTCAGGTGACTTGTTGGTAGCCTTCAGAACAATGTAGGCAGCCATCTGAGTTGAACATTCTTTATCTCCATTTTTTGCTTTTATTGGTGTTTTTCAGTTTTATCACAGGACTATTTCCAGTAGCAAAGTTATCCATGTACATAAAACATAATTTCCTATCAGTGATATCACTATTCCACTAGGAATGTGCATTTTGTGTATATTTTATAAAAACCAGACCACGCAGTTCGCGGAAGACTTAGTGAACCCACTGAAATAAAATATTTTTTTAAATTTTCATGCATAAAGTCAAAATAAGGCGCAATGGGTCAACGATTTAAATTGGATTCTGTTATAGCCAGCGATAAATTGTTGTCCAATAAGCCTCTGCCATTTTGTGATAACCTTATCATGTAATGGAGACCATTTGGGTCACAGCGGAATCTAGATGCTTAGTGCGAATGTTTCCGGTTGAGCTCACATTGAGACCGGCCTTGTGGAATAGTCGGTTACACTGAAGAATACGCTATCCGCGTTTCCCCAATACATTCAATAAAGAAAATTCCTTTATCTTTCCTAACCTGTATAATAGAGAAACGCGAAAACTCCGAAAAAGGGCACAATGTAGTACGTAAACATTTTTCCCGTGGATGAGGCTATTTGAATTACTAGAAATTAGGGACATTGCAGATTGAATTTGCATTGAAATCTGTTAATTCTAACTACTGTTTGAAGATCACTTCTATCCTGTGACCAAAGGGACCTAACCTAAAATGCAAGTGGAACGTGACTGATACCAGCTCTTTGAATCAGGAACTAAGGTGCAATTTTAGCTCAGCATAGCCATAAATATACAACTATCCTGGTCCTGGTGTCTTCGAGACTCCTTGGTTTTTGTGACCTGATGCTGTAATATGCTATCCATCTGGCGAGTGACTGTTTAACGGGTGACAGTAATCGTCCGTCGTGCAAGTCTCAACTGGAACGATGCTGTGAAAGTTTCACGTATGCAAACAGCGCTGATAATAATTACAAATGAACACCCAAAGCGTTACAATATTTGATTGAAATAAAATGATCCCAAGATCAACAACACTTCACAACACCACATAAAGACAATTACACGCACAAAGACGAACAAATAAGTGGACGCACTCCGTCTAAAATTTAACAAATTGACAGGTTATAATTATGTTTCGTTTTCGCACTGTATGATATGGCTGATTACCCTTGAGTAAATTGTGACAGCTTTATCGCTCTGAAATTCACCGAGTGAAATGTCACAAACAAGTGTGCTGAAGACCTTGGCAATTACATTTTCCGGCGGGTTCAGTTACCACGGTAGGCTTCGCCAATTTAGCAAGACTGGTCAGTAATAAGGTGGAGTTGCCGATGTCGTTCAAACAAATGTATTCACACGAGATCATCAGGTTTCTGCTTCGTCAAACGGAATGAGTTTTCGGAGCACCACAATTTGATAGTGTTTTATTTAACACTAGAATCTCGTTAGTAGATCAACATAATTCAGCGTAGGGTAATTTATGCCTACCATAGCAAGGGACATAAATGACACCTTGCACTTAAGGTATTCCTTTGTTTTGTTCTCACCGACACACAATAGGACTTAAAGCAAGAAACGTTAACAACTTAAGCGTATCACTGACCACGATCATTGGCAAAAATGTGATGAAAAGATTGGATGGAATGACGCTTGTTCTTCACTCTGTGCACACGGATTACGGTATCTGCTATGGTTATCCTGCCTACAAAATGGAATTGCCAGGAAATTTGAGAAGACGTTAATTAAAAATACAAAATATAATGTTAGCGGCAGCACAACGAACGTATCACTTCCAACACGCTGATCGTTTGCATGAACAAAACAGTAAACCATATGAGGAATCTGGCGTGTTATATCAGTTACAGTACAAATTTACGTACGTATTGGCTGAAGGTCGTTGATATGCACCTCCTGTTAATTATGAGATGCCTTGAAGTAGTTCATTCTCCTAATTTAACCACCGATTCCATCCTTGGGAAAACGATATCGTAGCCGAGCACAATTCGACATTGATTTATGCTGCCGGAGCTGAAAGTATACAAGTGAAACACGGTGGAACGTCCAGATAATGAGTAATGTATATACATAGATAAGTATGCATAAATTGCTGTTTACAGAATTGTCCTTCCGTTTTCGTTTGACTTGTCACATTCATTGTGTTCTGAAAATAAGATAAATGCGATTGATTAAAAGCCGTAAGATAAAACAGTGACGACTGGTCGATTAAAATCAGCCTGACAAAAGTCGGTAAATTGTCAAAAAATTATCGACCGGTCACAGAAAAATGGGCCCGGAAGAGCCAGATGATCGTGTCACGTTCCCCTTTGTTCCCAAATATCAAATCGTTGACCCCTGTTGTCCAAGCTGGATGTCTAGGAATTTCAAAGCTTCATGATTAGAGATTTTCTGAACTTGCACAGTGACAGACAGATCATAAATTTGGCTTAAACAAAACTGTTTTGTTACCCTGATCCATATATAGGATGCGTGTAGTCAGTCATAAAACAGATGAGACCTAAGAAATTCGCGGAATCGTGCCATTTATGAACTTCGATCAGGAAGTCGATCTGGGATGACTTCATTAAGCGGACCATCACAACAAATTTACCGCGATACACATCGTATAGAAGTGACCATGATGGCTGTTATGTTCTCCCCAACGGTTGTCTATCCAGCGTTTGCGTCAGTGATTAAGATATTTCCGGGTCGTTGCGAGATTAGCTCGCATTTTTAATCATGGTTAAATTGAACGAAGTTTCGGACTTCAAATGTTTTGTACGCGTTAGACTTCAGAGGATTACCTAAATGTAACGAAAGTGTGGATTGCAATTGTCAAACGATTATCACATCAACAGTAATTCCATTAGAGCGGTTACGATGAATCCCATTCACCGCACAACATAAAGTTGCCACTTTCCCGCTAAAACACTAACTCACACAGTCTCCGACTTACGGTTGTCATCGCCGCATTATTTACGGGTTATGTTTTCAACAAAATAACACACTTTGGAAAATACCAATGTTATCCAAATTTACATTGCTCAATTTAAAAATAGTCGCAGGAATGACTGTCTTAAATGTGCCGTCCAACAGAGTGTTCCATTGTGTCCATTATTTGTCTGTAACATGGAATAAAAAGTTTAGTGGTATGTGGATAACTGGAACACTTCGCCGGCACAGCTGAAGAGTTGAGACAAATTTTGTTTATATTTACCAATTTTAGCTGCCAATATAACAAAAAATTGTCTGTATGTTGTCCGCTATCCTACGAATGACTCAAATGCTTAGAGGATTAGCAACTGAAAAATGGGTAGATAAGTGATTTGTTAATTGATAACCTTTAAAAAAAATGACAACTACACATTGCGAACTTTTGGTGGGAACAGTATAATGCTACCCCTGTTAGCAAAAATTGGTTACAAGCGATATCAGCGTCTAAATGTATGCACATATGTACTTGTGGACACCTAAACCTGTTTCCGAAAACATCAACGTATAATCGGACGTATAAACTAATGTGTGTATTACCGGCACATACTGCAACACATTCGTACAAATATTAGGAAAGAACAGCAAGAAGCAATAATTGCATTGACACCTCGAAAGCAACATTCACTCCATTCTTCATATGGACTCAAGGGGAAAAACAGAAGCTCCAAGATGAATGACAGAGGGAAATAGGTTAAACAATGATGTCCAGGGAACCACCTTAAACATGAATCTAAAAAGCAAGTTTTGTTATTGACTCTCTACTAAATATTGTTCCCTCGTCTAAGTAAGTCCCGTAAACCAGCTAATGCCATTCTCAAGGGATACCATCCAGGTGACCCACAGTAATTTACATCAGATAACAAGTAAGTTTTATGATTATGGGAGCACAATTAAGCACTCGATGGTAAAAATTACTTGTAAGCACGATCTTAGTCCAAACCTTGCATTTATATTCAAATAAATGCTTTGGTTTAAAAAATAACGGTACGTAAGATACATATGTAACACGTGTTCAGTAAGGGAACCTAATCTTCAATTCATTATAAAATGACGAAACACATCACCACAACAGCGCAACCCACGTGCAGTAGACAATCACCAGCAGGCCGCGAAACTGAATGACCGTCACAATTAGACCTCATTAAAACCGCGCAGTAAGACTAACTAGAACATTGGAGGCATCAGGGACTATTTGTTCATAAATTCTATGAACTTTGGGAATTCTCGTGTACGAAATCACAAACTATGGCCCAATCACGTAGTTATTTATCCGCATTTCCTAAAATGACCAACTGCGGTTCTCAAGATATGAAATCAGTAATATACTTTGTGTTTTAGCCTTTGGAGAGAAACAAAAACCGGAAATGTTCAAGTTATGGCTTAGCCGATAAAATTACCAAACATCCCCAGGACATAATGCCACTTTGAAAAACGGTCCCCAGCGGACCGTCTTGGGGCATTTGGCCCCCTTGTGCTGACTGGGCGAGAAGAACGAGGTGCTTGACGAGTTCGTGACCCTCGTTATATTTTCGACCTGTTTTGACTGATCTTAAAAAATAAATCGTCTCGTCTCCTGAGTTCTGACTCTCCCCGCTGTTTTGGCTCGCTCTTTCCCGGCGGCTGACTGCCTGTCTGATTCCGCAATCCTAGGCTTATGCACTGTTTCGGGTCTCGCATGAACCACGTGCTTATTTGTGCACGGTGACATGAGCTCCCGGTTTGAGCTAGTTTGGTGGCGGTGGCCGGACGGGAAATTTCGTGGCGTCTGGATGTGAGAGTCGCGGGTTCGAATCCTCCCACGGCCGGTTATTTTCCCTACTTGGCAGCCCTTTTGGCCGCGGCCCCCTTCCTGAAAAATGATGTACACTGTTATTTCATTAATAAAGGAAGTAAACGATTATATATATATATATGTATATATTTATATGGGTTTCGTTTGTACGTGTGTATTGTTTATTTTACAATCCAGCATCGTAGAATTTCCCAATAAGCACAGCGGGCGGCAAAACACCCCAAAAACAGTCCTCTATGGACGGTTTTTAATAGTGACATAAATTGTCTAATTTCTGGACCAAGCTATTGATATTGTCTTAGTTTCACCATTTCTGTTACTTGTTTCTCAACCAAAGCCAAAAATGTTGGCAAGTGATTATTTTTGTTAATGACTGCGGCTTGCGTCCTGATCGATTATTGCTGTTTGGATACATGACTCTTTCTTAGATTATCACTTTTTCCTCATGAAAGTTTGTAAATCTGCTTATGTTCCTAGGGCATTGCTATTTATCTCTCTAGTTTTCTGAAGATACCTTCCGCACGATTTTACTGAGGTCTAATTTCTAAGGTCCTTCCCTCACCTGACTTGCTCGTGATCTTTTGCTAAGAGCGAGGTGCTGTGCGCTTTCTTTCATTTTTGTATTGAATAATTGAGTGTCTCCCCTTAAGAACGGTAGCACTGAGTTTTACTTAAGTGATTGAATCTTTTCTAAATAAAGTCATTACGACGGAAGTTTTTTCAATTATGTACGCAAAATCTTCATACATCCTAATATGTTTGTCAATCGCCATTTCTATCACTGGCTCGATTTCGCCTGGATTATCGCGCAGCTCATTTGTCGTATTCCCTTTGCAATTAACTAGTGTACGTCGCTCAGCAACCTCATTCGGGACTGTTTGCGGTAGTTTAACTTCCTATTTCTGAATGAATCACTAAATTTTGTCTTGAAGACACTTTATTTTTTCAAAAACGTTAGCATTGATTTTGTCATCAATTTGAATGATGAACTTACCTAACGAAACTAGCTTTTGGCCCCTAAAAATTTCAAATAACATAGCGAGGCGGCAAATTATTTCGGGGTCTTATTTTGCGTGTGGCCGCTCCCGAACAACCGTCAGGAAACACTTGAGGAAAACAGTGAGGTAAGCTAAGGCAGAAGTGTAAGGTTTACAGTCATCAGATTTTGATCAGTGGATAGCAACCTTTTGTTGTCCACTAAGCGCGTATAGGCCAAAATGATAGTACATCGAAGGCACCGCCAAAAAGCCTAGTGAGCCGAGTGAACTTGTTGCACATGACGATGAGCCATCAGATATATCCAGTAGCTTTTATAAGTAAAATCGGTAGCTTATGAAAAATTTATGGCCAGGTATGAACATGAAAATATTTTCGCATTGGGATCTCCCCCCTTCTAATGGGAACTCTTTGTTCTACGATACACGGCATAACGAAAGTAACGTTAGAATTTTCTTACTACTGATCATAGTTATTCGTGAGGTCCGCCTCTGCACTTCTACAACAAAGAGGTTTAGTCACCTTCAGTTGCGTGGATTACGTGATTGTCAGTCAGATTTAGTATCAAAACTATCAGCTCTTTCAGTGGCTCCATAAGCAGCTGTGCAAATGCACATTGCTTTGATCAAGTACCTTACCGAAACGGACTCAACAGTTATTGCTAGAGTAGCCAGATCTTGATGACATGTCATCCTTTACATCCAGATCAACTGTAAAACCTCGAATTTTGATGTCGTAAGCTCGACTACTGCAGGGTAAGTAATCGTCAATATAATTTGAAACCATCAAGCGTAGGTGCTTTTAGTCTTCGACAAGTCACTTCGATAGGTTTTATCAGTCCGAAACGCATAACTTCCTCGTAAGTACACCGTGCTTCGTGCAGAAGCAACGTCTTCAATGTTACCACATCTTCTACCGGATATGCCTGCGACCAGCAAACAAAATGGAGAAGTTTCTACTCCAAATAATAATGCGATTTGGGGAGAAACGTAATGCGATAAGTGGTTGTATTGTGATGAGGATGATGAAAAGCCCCAGACGCCCTGTGTTCCCTATATAAATCTAAAAGGCCAGTATTCATAAACGTCTGCCTATATTGATCTCAAACAACGGCTAAATGAGGCAGATTTTTATAATCAAGTGGTGATTTGTGTCGGGAGAAATATAGTGACCGCATACGACTGCAGTCTCGTGAAATTTTTTATAAGTACTACGTCGGCGCCACGAGATATGCAATAAAATTCTGCAATTCGATTGTTAGCTCGGGTCTTCTCTATTCTGTCGACAGAAAGGATTGGTAAATTGCGGTATTGGAGATCACTTTCCATCAACTGGTTCATCACGTCGTCAAAACTGTACTGTTTATACTTAACTAAATCATTTTTCACGGCACTTAGTTAGGCGAGTCATCTCAGGTTGCTTCGTTTCTTGGACAGTCTTCTGATCCGGTCTGAATAGCGGCAAATGGTGCAGTTGACTATGTGAGTACCGTCACTAATCCCAATACTGCCTGTGACTGAACACATTCTCGTCCCAATGATTACTGGTTCTCCAGTGAACATGCAGCGGTCACTGTACCACTATCCCCCATCCCGTCGAACCACAAGATAGGGTCAGGTTCCGGTTGAGCTTATTTCTCTGGAATACGCATCAGCGCGTAGCGCTTCTCCAGTGCTTCCATCAACTGAACGCCAGCCATGAATAGCAGGCCAATTATTGAAGCTGGGATAGCTGTTTTGCATCTGATTCCCAGTCTCAGGGAGGGGTGCAGATGTGTGTATGCTCTCAGAGAATCTAATGCTAGAGTCACGCAAAATGCCCGATGTCTGCCTTGCAAGGATTTTTGGCACACATTGCCCAATCAACAAACTTCTGACGGTCCCAGATGGAATCACATTGATCAACAATATGGCCATCAAATTGCTGAGCGTCGGGCCCGGCAACAGGCAGGTGACGGGGACGGCAATGGGCTGCCGAAGCACGGGAAAAAGCACGCAATTCCAATCATGTTTGTGCCAATATAGCGCGAATCCAAAAAATAATGGTTGCAACTAGTTTGGCGCAACAAGCAAGCCCGTCGATTGAGAGAAACACTTTTGCTGATCCACAACTTGATTCTTAGTGGTGATCTGTCCCAACGTTATCCTCAAGCGTTAGGTTTTGTGCCCATTTGGTGCTCACATTGTGATGACGACCACAAAAGTCGTCGTGGAACCACCCCTAAGTTCTCATCAGATTCCTAGGATTTCTGATCGCATCCTCGTGGATTGGGGGCATCAAAATGAATGTGGTAATTTTATCCCAAGTAAGCTTTTATTGGATCCTTGCAGCTGACGAATCCGAACACATCACAAAAATGTTGCGCAAACGCTGGCCATAAATGTGTGCAAAACGTTTCAAAACACAGAACGCATCCAATTAAGTGAACACAAAATAAAGAAGGTATGTTCCAAAATACCGCAGGTTGTTGAAACTGTCACCTGTTGTTTGAACGCGTTCCGTAGCAGTTACATCCTGTTTTAGGCGGTCGGGGTTTGGTGGTCGTTGCCTCTGTTGGTCATGTCCGATACTTGTTACCAATGTGGTCGTCCGGGGCACTTCGCTCGTGAGTGTAAAGCCATGGGATCAGGTGGCCGTGGTGGGGGCGGCGGTGGTGGTGGCGGTTATCGTGGTGGCCGCTCAGGACGCTCAGGTAAGTGGATTTTTCATTGACGGCGGACATCTTTGTTGTTTTCCTTGGCTCACGCTATCAATCTTCTTCAGATGTGTGCTTCACCTGCGGTCAAAGTGGACATATGGCCCGTGAGTGTGGAAACGAACGTGGTGGTTACGGCAGCAGGGGTGAGTTACCTGAAATGGTTATCCGTGCCGAATAATTAGGAATTTGATGGCTGTGTTTTTCTCTGCAGCTGTCGGTAGTAAATGACGGATGAATTGAGCTATTTCGGTGTATAAGTGGCGTGTGATCGGTATCTCTTTATGTCTTGCAGGCGCTTGTTACACCTGTGGTGGGACCGGACATATCGCTCGTGATTGCATGAGCTCTCAGCGCGGAGGTAGTTATGGTGGTGGCGGCGGCGGTGGTGGTCGTGGATGCTACAATTGTGGTGAGATTGGTCATGTGGCACGTAGCTGCCCCAATAATCAGAGAAATGGAACAAGTAATATCCAGTGTTACAGGTACTGCGGTCGATGTGTTTCTTGATGTTTCGGTTTAGGTGTCATCAGTATGGTCATATGGCTCGAGATTGTACGGACAGTGCAGCTGCAGCAGAGGCCTAGGGAGGCTGGTCGGTGTCAACAATCGTCCCTTTCCACATTTCCAAGATACCTCCGCACAGTAAACGGTGGATCACTTGCGCGGGGTCTCATCTTGCATCCTAACATTTACTAATTATATATTGCCTGAAATTTGTTGGAGTGTTCTGCAATGGCTTTTGGGTGATCGCTCGCAGTCTATCGAGAGCGTTTGTTATGCACTGGGTACTGCATTTGTTGAAGTCATGCTACTGATAGCTTGAGTTAAGCATTGATGTGGCTCCCACTACAGATATGATGGAGGCAAGCTACGGCGCTTTGCTGTCGCAAGTTCGCGCACTGTTTTTGTGTTCGACATTCGGGTGGGTGGAGCGCACAGGTGTTTTTCTTAATTTAGGAGACGATTGGTTCTTGCTCGACGTGAACGGCGACTCTCGCAGGAACAGTTTTGGTCGTGTCCATTAAGCAGTTCGGGTCCTAGTAGAAATTTATCAAAGACAGTACCTATAAGTACGTAGCCTTCAGTGCGCTGTTTATTTTGGTTTTCCTTTCAAATGGGTGAGTTGGACGTCAACGGTTGTGGTTGATTTGTAAACGTTTGTTGTATGCTGATTCTATGGTTGTGCTAATATTGTGAAACTGGAAGCTTCAGAGTTGAAAACGCATTGTTAGCGGGAGCGCCCAGCGGTTCGTGATCCACTGGATTGGTGCATCGTGTACGAGATGGCACAGTCTGACGCGAAAAGAGTTGGTCCCCGGCGAAGTGTGCGTGATGCGGTCGGTTGGTCAAGCGTTGATGTCCAAAACCGGAACGGAGGTGAGATATTTTTGGGTTTGTGATTGAGCCATGCACATTCTGTTGGTCGTGAATGTTGAGGGCCGGGTGTAGTAATGAAAATGCGCAAGTTTGAAGTGTGTTTAGTTGTACAGCCAATCTGTTGGGCGCCTGTTAGATACTGGTGACAACACGTGATTGTTTGCATCTGGTTTTGTGCCGTCCAAGACAAACAGTCGTAGAGTAGCTGGATTCCGTTCGTTGCCAGTTGTGAAGTACTCTAGTGTTTTCGGCTGATCATCTATTTTAACGACTTTGTATTGCCTTGCTGGCAGCGCCCGAAGTCTTGTTGGCACAGCTGCGTTGAGTGAAATACGTAAGCAGACAATCCTGGTTGTTTGCGCCGTCCGGTTGGTCGGTCCTTGTTGCTGGTTACGAGCCTATCCTCTTCCGGTCTTCCTGCTACACGTTGTCGTCGGCGGAGGACAATTTTGGTCATTCGGTCGACACGTGCTTACGGCTTTCAGTCAGTTTGACGAGTATTGTTAGAGGTTTTTGCGCATCCTCGCACGTTTCGTCGTTGGACCGTTTTTCTTGGGAGGCTGATGGTTTCTGTCGCCGCTGGCTTGTCACACGGGTGACCAGAAGCTATCGGCGGCGGTTCTGTTCTGATTGCGGGTTGATCGGTTAGCCCGTATGCGATGATTCCGGGGTTCTGTCCAGTTGGGATAGACCCGAAACTTCGCAACGGTATATTGCCAATTCGCATTCCCCCCATGTGTGGGTTTAGACGGGATGTTGTTTTGGGGATGTGGTGTTTTCTTGCGTCATTGCTGAATATGTTGCGGTCTATCTTGATGAACCTGGTGATTGTTGCTCTTTGTTGCAGGTTAAAATCCAACGGACTCGGTCGTCTTGACACGCGTGAGGACGTTCGTACTGACGAAGTTCGGTTTGTTCACGATGAATATAGGCAAGGTCCCATTCACGGTGTAGCCTGTTGATGAAGAATATACGTTCCGCTACGTTTTTGTTTTTTTTACGCCGCTTAGTTTGGGTCTGGCAGAAGTGATTGGCGCTTATGTCCAATCTATGTGAAAACAGCGAAATCTGGGCGCAATTGGATAACGTTGTTGGAGGAGGTTTGTTGTTTTAGCTGTGCAAGTGGCCAGTTGTCCTAGTGGGTGTAGTGTCTAAGGTGCCATTATTTGTGCTTGTGCCACATATTTCTATCAAAACCTGAAGTAGCAGAGTGCTTCGGGAAAAATGGCCTTTATCCTAATGTTCCTCTCGTTCATTTTCCACCAACTGGTTCATCACGTCGTCAAAACTGTACTGTTTATACTTAACTAAATCATTTTTCACGGCACTTAGTTAGGCGAGTCATCTCAGGTTGCTTCGTTTCTTGGACAGTCTTCTGATCCGGTCTGAATAGCGGCAAATGGTGCAGTTGACTATGTGAGTACCGTCACTAATCCCAATACTGCCTGTGACTGAACACATTCTCGTCCCAATGATTACTGGTTCTCCAGTGAACATGCAGCGGTCGCTGTACCACTATCCCCCATCCCGTCGAACCACAAGATAGGGTCAGGTTCCGGTTGAGCTTATTTCTCTGGAATACGCATCAGCGCGTAGCGCTTCTCCAGTGCTTCCATCAACTGAACGCCAGCCATGAATAGCAGGCCAATTATTGAAGCTGGGATAGCTGTTTTGCATCTGATTCCCAGTCTCAGGGAGGGGTGCAGATGTGTGTATGCTCTCAGAGAATCTAATGCTAGAGTCACGCAAAATGCCCGATGTCTGCCTTGCAAGGATTTTTGGCACACATTGCCCAATCAACAAACTTCTGACGGTCCCAGATGGAATCACATTGATCAACAATATGGCCATCAAATTGCTGAGCGTCGGGCCCGGCAACAGGCAGGTGACGGGGACGGCAATGGGCTGCCGAAGCACGGGAAAAAGCACGCAATTCCAATCATGTTTGTGCCAATATAGCGCGAATCCAAAAAATAATGGTTGCAACTAGTTTGGCGCAACAAGCAAGCCCGTCGATTGAGAGAAACACTTTTGCTGATCCACAACTTGATTCTTAGTGGTGATCTGTCCCAACGTTATCCTCAAGCGTTAGGTTTTGTGCCCATTTGGTGCTCACATTGTGATGACGACCACAAAAGTCGTCGTGGAACCACCCCTAAGTTCTCATCAGATTCCTAGGATTTCTGATCGCATCCTCGTGGATTGGGGGCATCAAAATGAATGTGGTAATTTTATCCCAAGTAAGCTTTTATTGGATCCTTGCAGCTGACGAATCCGAACACATCACAAAAATGTTGCGCAAACGCTGGCCATAAATGTGTGCAAAACGTTTCAAAACACAGAACGCATCCAATTAAGTGAACACAAAATAAAGAAGGTATGTTCCAAAATACCGCAGGTTGTTGAAACTGTCACCTGTTGTTTGAACGCGTTCCGTAGCAGTTACATCCTGTTTTAGGCGGTCGGGGTTTGGTGGTCGTTGCCTCTGTTGGTCATGTCCGATACTTGTTACCAATGTGGTCGTCCGGGGCACTTCGCTCGTGAGTGTAAAGCCATGGGATCAGGTGGCCGTGGTGGGGGCGGCGGTGGTGGTGGCGGTTATCGTGGTGGCCGCTCAGGACGCTCAGGTAAGTGGATTTTTCATTGACGGCGGACATCTTTGTTGTTTTCCTTGGCTCACGCTATCAATCTTCTTCAGATGTGTGCTTCACCTGCGGTCAAAGTGGACATATGGCCCGTGAGTGTGGAAACGAACGTGGTGGTTACGGCAGCAGGGGTGAGTTACCTGAAATGGTTATCCGTGCCGAATAATTAGGAATTTGATGGCTGTGTTTTTCTCTGCAGCTGTCGGTAGTAAATGACGGATGAATTGAGCTATTTCGGTGTATAAGTGGCGTGTGATCGGTATCTCTTTATGTCTTGCAGGCGCTTGTTACACCTGTGGTGGGACCGGACATATCGCTCGTGATTGCATGAGCTCTCAGCGCGGAGGTAGTTATGGTGGTGGCGGCGGCGGTGGTGGTCGTGGATGCTACAATTGTGGTGAGATTGGTCATGTGGCACGTAGCTGCCCCAATAATCAGAGAAATGGAACAAGTAATATCCAGTGTTACAGGTACTGCGGTCGATGTGTTTCTTGATGTTTCGGTTTAGGTGTCATCAGTATGGTCATATGGCTCGAGATTGTACGGACAGTGCAGCTGCAGCAGAGGCCTAGGGAGGCTGGTCGGTGTCAACAATCGTCCCTTTCCACATTTCCAAGATACCTCCGCACAGTAAACGGTGGATCACTTGCGCGGGGTCTCATCTTGCATCCTAACATTTACTAATTATATATTGCCTGAAATTTGTTGGAGTGTTCTGCAATGGCTTTTGGGTGATCGCTCGCAGTCTATCGAGAGCGTTTGTTATGCACTGGGTACTGCATTTGTTGAAGTCATGCTACTGATAGCTTGAGTTAAGCATTGATGTGGCTCCCACTACAGATATGATGGAGGCAAGCTACGGCGCTTTGCTGTCGCAAGTTCGCGCACTGTTTTTGTGTTCGACATTCGGGTGGGTGGAGCGCACAGGTGTTTTTCTTAATTTAGGAGACGATTGGTTCTTGCTCGACGTGAACGGCGACTCTCGCAGGAACAGTTTTGGTCGTGTCCATTAAGCAGTTCGGGTCCTAGTAGAAATTTATCAAAGACAGTACCTATAAGTACGTAGCCTTCAGTGCGCTGTTTATTTTGGTTTTCCTTTCAAATGGGTGAGTTGGACGTCAACGGTTGTGGTTGATTTGTAAACGTTTGTTGTATGCTGATTCTATGGTTGTGCTAATATTGTGAAACTGGAAGCTTCAGAGTTGAAAACGCATTGTTAGCGGGAGCGCCCAGCGGTTCGTGATCCACTGGATTGGTGCATCGTGTACGAGATGGCACAGTCTGACGCGAAAAGAGTTGGTCCCCGGCGAAGTGTGCGTGATGCGGTCGGTTGGTCAAGCGTTGATGTCCAAAACCGGAACGGAGGTGAGATATTTTTGGGTTTGTGATTGAGCCATGCACATTCTGTTGGTCGTGAATGTTGAGGGCCGGGTGTAGTAATGAAAATGCGCAAGTTTGAAGTGTGTTTAGTTGTACAGCCAATCTGTTGGGCGCCTGTTAGATACTGGTGACAACACGTGATTGTTTGCATCTGGTTTTGTGCCGTCCAAGACAAACAGTCGTAGAGTAGCTGGATTCCGTTCGTTGCCAGTTGTGAAGTACTCTAGTGTTTTCGGCTGATCATCTATTTTAACGACTTTGTATTGCCTTGCTGGCAGCGCCCGAAGTCTTGTTGGCACAGCTGCGTTGAGTGAAATACGTAAGCAGACAATCCTGGTTGTTTGCGCCGTCCGGTTGGTCGGTCCTTGTTGCTGGTTACGAGCCTATCCTCTTCCGGTCTTCCTGCTACACGTTGTCGTCGGCGGAGGACAATTTTGGTCATTCGGTCGACACGTGCTTACGGCTTTCAGTCAGTTTGACGAGTATTGTTAGAGGTTTTTGCGCATCCTCGCACGTTTCGTCGTTGGACCGTTTTTCTTGGGAGGCTGATGGTTTCTGTCGCCGCTGGCTTGTCACACGGGTGACCAGAAGCTATCGGCGGCGGTTCTGTTCTGATTGCGGGTTGATCGGTTAGCCCGTATGCGATGATTCCGGGGTTCTGTCCAGTTGGGATAGACCCGAAACTTCGCAACGGTATATTGCCAATTCGCATTCCCCCCATGTGTGGGTTTAGACGGGATGTTGTTTTGGGGATGTGGTGTTTTCTTGCGTCATTGCTGAATATGTTGCGGTCTATCTTGATGAACCTGGTGATTGTTGCTCTTTGTTGCAGGTTAAAATCCAACGGACTCGGTCGTCTTGACACGCGTGAGGACGTTCGTACTGACGAAGTTCGGTTTGTTCACGATGAATATAGGCAAGGTCCCATTCACGGTGTAGCCTGTTGATGAAGAATATACGTTCCGCTACGTTTTTGTTTATTTTACGCCGCTTAGTTTGGGTCTGGCAGAAGTGATTGGCGCTTATGTCCAATCTATGTGAAAACAGCGAAATCTGGGCGCAATTGGATAACGTTGTTGGAGGAGGTTTGTTGTTTTAGCTGTGCAAGTGGCCAGTTGTCCTAGTGGGTGTAGTGTCTAAGGTGCCATTATTTGTGCTTGTGCCACATATTTCTATCAAAACCTGAAGTAGCAGAGTGCTTCGGGAAAAATGGCCTTTATCCTAATGTTCCTCTTGTTCATTTTCCACCAACTGGTTCATCACGTCGTCAAAACTGTACTGTTTATACTTAACTAAATCATTTTTCACGGCACTTAGTTAGGCGAGTCATCTCAGGTTGCTTCGTTTCTTGGACAGTCTTCTGATCCGGTCTGAATAGCGGCAAATGGTGCAGTTGACTATGTGAGTACCGTCACTAATCCCAATACTGCCTGTGACTGAACACATTCTCGTCCCAATGATTACTGGTTCTCCAGTGAACATGCAGCGGTCACTGTACCACTATCCCCCATCCCGTCGAACCACAAGATAGGGTCAGGTTCCGGTTGAGCTTATTTCTCTGGAATACGCATCAGCGCGTAGCGCTTCTCCAGTGCTTCCATCAACTGAACGCCAGCCATGAATAGCAGGCCAATTATTGAAGCTGGGATAGCTGTTTTGCATCTGATTCCCAGTCTCAGGGAGGGGTGCAGATGTGTGTATGCTCTCAGAGAATCTAATGCTAGAGTCACGCAAAATGCCCGATGTCTGCCTTGCAAGGATTTTTGGCACACATTGCCCAATCAACAAACTTCTGACGGTCCCAGATGGAATCACATTGATCAACAATATGGCCATCAAATTGCTGAGCGTCGGGCCCGGCAACAGGCAGGTGACGGGGACGGCAATGGGCTGCCGAAGCACGGGAAAAAGCACGCAATTCCAATCATGTTTGTGCCAATATAGCGCGAATCCAAAAAATAATGGTTGCAACTAGTTTGGCGCAACAAGCAAGCCCGTCGATTGAGAGAAACACTTTTGCTGATCCACAACTTGATTCTTAGTGGTGATCTGTCCCAACGTTATCCTCAAGCGTTAGGTTTTGTGCCCATTTGGTGCTCACATTGTGATGACGACCACAAAAGTCGTCGTGGAACCACCCCTAAGTTCTCATCAGATTCCTAGGATTTCTGATCGCATCCTCGTGGATTGGGGGCATCAAAATGAATGTGGTAATTTTATCCCAAGTAAGCTTTTATTGGATCCTTGCAGCTGACGAATCCGAACACATCACAAAAATGTTGCGCAAACGCTGGCCATAAATGTGTGCAAAACGTTTCAAAACACAGAACGCATCCAATTAAGTGAACACAAAATAAAGAAGGTATGTTCCAAAATACCGCAGGTTGTTGAAACTGTCACCTGTTGTTTGAACGCGTTCCGTAGCAGTTACATCCTGTTTTAGGCGGTCGGGGTTTGGTGGTCGTTGCCTCTGTTGGTCATGTCCGATACTTGTTACCAATGTGGTCGTCCGGGGCACTTCGCTCGTGAGTGTAAAGCCATGGGATCAGGTGGCCGTGGTGGGGGCGGCGGTGGTGGTGGCGGTTATCGTGGTGGCCGCTCAGGACGCTCAGGTAAGTGGATTTTTCATTGACGGCGGACATCTTTGTTGTTTTCCTTGGCTCACGCTATCAATCTTCTTCAGATGTGTGCTTCACCTGCGGTCAAAGTGGACATATGGCCCGTGAGTGTGGAAACGAACGTGGTGGTTACGGCAGCAGGGGTGAGTTACCTGAAATGGTTATCCGTGCCGAATAATTAGGAATTTGATGGCTGTGTTTTTCTCTGCAGCTGTCGGTAGTAAATGACGGATGAATTGAGCTATTTCGGTGTATAAGTGGCGTGTGATCGGTATCTCTTTATGTCTTGCAGGCGCTTGTTACACCTGTGGTGGGACCGGACATATCGCTCGTGATTGCATGAGCTCTCAGCGCGGAGGTAGTTATGGTGGTGGCGGCGGCGGTGGTGGTCGTGGATGCTACAATTGTGGTGAGATTGGTCATGTGGCACGTAGCTGCCCCAATAATCAGAGAAATGGAACAAGTAATATCCAGTGTTACAGGTACTGCGGTCGATGTGTTTCTTGATGTTTCGGTTTAGGTGTCATCAGTATGGTCATATGGCTCGAGATTGTACGGACAGTGCAGCTGCAGCAGAGGCCTAGGGAGGCTGGTCGGTGTCAACAATCGTCCCTTTCCACATTTCCAAGATACCTCCGCACAGTAAACGGTGGATCACTTGCGCGGGGTCTCATCTTGCATCCTAACATTTACTAATTATATATTGCCTGAAATTTGTTGGAGTGTTCTGCAATGGCTTTTGGGTGATCGCTCGCAGTCTATCGAGAGCGTTTGTTATGCACTGGGTACTGCATTTGTTGAAGTCATGCTACTGATAGCTTGAGTTAAGCATTGATGTGGCTCCCACTACAGATATGATGGAGGCAAGCTACGGCGCTTTGCTGTCGCAAGTTCGCGCACTGTTTTTGTGTTCGACATTCGGGTGGGTGGAGCGCACAGGTGTTTTTCTTAATTTAGGAGACGATTGGTTCTTGCTCGACGTGAACGGCGACTCTCGCAGGAACAGTTTTGGTCGTGTCCATTAAGCAGTTCGGGTCCTAGTAGAAATTTATCAAAGACAGTACCTATAAGTACGTAGCCTTCAGTGCGCTGTTTATTTTGGTTTTCCTTTCAAATGGGTGAGTTGGACGTCAACGGTTGTGGTTGATTTGTAAACGTTTGTTGTATGCTGATTCTATGGTTGTGCTAATATTGTGAAACTGGAAGCTTCAGAGTTGAAAACGCATTGTTAGCGGGAGCGCCCAGCGGTTCGTGATCCACTGGATTGGTGCATCGTGTACGAGATGGCACAGTCTGACGCGAAAAGAGTTGGTCCCCGGCGAAGTGTGCGTGATGCGGTCGGTTGGTCAAGCGTTGATGTCCAAAACCGGAACGGAGGTGAGATATTTTTGGGTTTGTGATTGAGCCATGCACATTCTGTTGGTCGTGAATGTTGAGGGCCGGGTGTAGTAATGAAAATGCGCAAGTTTGAAGTGTGTTTAGTTGTACAGCCAATCTGTTGGGCGCCTGTTAGATACTGGTGACAACACGTGATTGTTTGCATCTGGTTTTGTGCCGTCCAAGACAAACAGTCGTAGAGTAGCTGGATTCCGTTCGTTGCCAGTTGTGAAGTACTCTAGTGTTTTCGGCTGATCATCTATTTTAACGACTTTGTATTGCCTTGCTGGCAGCGCCCGAAGTCTTGTTGGCACAGCTGCGTTGAGTGAAATACGTAAGCAGACAATCCTGGTTGTTTGCGCCGTCCGGTTGGTCGGTCCTTGTTGCTGGTTACGAGCCTATCCTCTTCCGGTCTTCCTGCTACACGTTGTCGTCGGCGGAGGACAATTTTGGTCATTCGGTCGACACGTGCTTACGGCTTTCAGTCAGTTTGACGAGTATTGTTAGAGGTTTTTGCGCATCCTCGCACGTTTCGTCGTTGGACCGTTTTTCTTGGGAGGCTGATGGTTTCTGTCGCCGCTGGCTTGTCACACGGGTGACCAGAAGCTATCGGCGGCGGTTCTGTTCTGATTGCGGGTTGATCGGTTAGCCCGTATGCGATGATTCCGGGGTTCTGTCCAGTTGGGATAGACCCGAAACTTCGCAACGGTATATTGCCAATTCGCATTCCCCCCATGTGTGGGTTTAGACGGGATGTTGTTTTGGGGATGTGGTGTTTTCTTGCGTCATTGCTGAATATGTTGCGGTCTATCTTGATGAACCTGGTGATTGTTGCTCTTTGTTGCAGGTTAAAATCCAACGGACTCGGTCGTCTTGACACGCGTGAGGACGTTCGTACTGACGAAGTTCGGTTTGTTCACGATGAATATAGGCAAGGTCCCATTCACGGTGTAGCCTGTTGATGAAGAATATACGTTCCGCTACGTTTTTGTTTTTTTTACGCCGCTTAGTTTGGGTCTGGCAGAAGTGATTGGCGCTTATGTCCAATCTATGTGAAAACAGCGAAATCTGGGCGCAATTGGATAACGTTGTTGGAGGAGGTTTGTTGTTTTAGCTGTGCAAGTGGCCAGTTGTCCTAGTGGGTGTAGTGTCTAAGGTGCCATTATTTGTGCTTGTGCCACATATTTCTATCAAAACCTGAAGTAGCAGAGTGCTTCGGGGAAAATGGCCTTTATCCTAATGTTCCTCTTGTTCATTTTCCACCAACTGGTTCATCACGTCGTCAAAACTGTACTGTTTATACTTAACTAAATCATTTTTCACGGCACTTAGTTAGGCGAGTCATCTCAGGTTGCTTCGTTTCTTGGACAGTCTTCTGATCCGGTCTGAATAGCGGCAAATGGTGCAGTTGACTATGTGAGTACCGTCACTAATCCCAATACTGCCTGTGACTGAACACATTCTCGTCCCAATGATTACTGGTTCTCCAGTGAACATGCAGCGGTCACTGTACCACTATCCCCCATCCCGTCGAACCACAAGATAGGGTCAGGTTCCGGTTGAGCTTATTTCTCTGGAATACGCATCAGCGCGTAGCGCTTCTCCAGTGCTTCCATCAACTGAACGCCAGCCATGAATAGCAGGCCAATTATTGAAGCTGGGATAGCTGTTTTGCATCTGATTCCCAGTCTCAGGGAGGGGTGCAGATGTGTGTATGCTCTCAGAGAATCTAATGCTAGAGTCACGCAAAATGCCCGATGTCTGCCTTGCAAGGATTTTTGGCACACATTGCCCAATCAACAAACTTCTGACGGTCCCAGATGGAATCACATTGATCAACAATATGGCCATCAAATTGCTGAGCGTCGGGCCCGGCAACAGGCAGGTGACGGGGACGGCAATGGGCTGCCGAAGCACGGGAAAAAGCACGCAATTCCAATCATGTTTGTGCCAATATAGCGCGAATCCAAAAAATAATGGTTGCAACTAGTTTGGCGCAACAAGCAAGCCCGTCGATTGAGAGAAACACTTTTGCTGATCCACAACTTGATTCTTAGTGGTGATCTGTCCCAACGTTATCCTCAAGCGTTAGGTTTTGTGCCCATTTGGTGCTCACATTGTGATGACGACCACAAAAGTCGTCGTGGAACCACCCCTAAGTTCTCATCAGATTCCTAGGATTTCTGATCGCATCCTCGTGGATTGGGGGCATCAAAATGAATGTGGTAATTTTATCCCAAGTAAGCTTTTATTGGATCCTTGCAGCTGACGAATCCGAACACATCACAAAAATGTTGCGCAAACGCTGGCCATAAATGTGTGCAAAACGTTTCAAAACACAGAACGCATCCAATTAAGTGAACACAAAATAAAGAAGGTATGTTCCAAAATACCGCAGGTTGTTGAAACTGTCACCTGTTGTTTGAACGCGTTCCGTAGCAGTTACATCCTGTTTTAGGCGGTCGGGGTTTGGTGGTCGTTGCCTCTGTTGGTCATGTCCGATACTTGTTACCAATGTGGTCGTCCGGGGCACTTCGCTCGTGAGTGTAAAGCCATGGGATCAGGTGGCCGTGGTGGGGGCGGCGGTGGTGGTGGCGGTTATCGTGGTGGCCGCTCAGGACGCTCAGGTAAGTGGATTTTTCATTGACGGCGGACATCTTTGTTGTTTTCCTTGGCTCACGCTATCAATCTTCTTCAGATGTGTGCTTCACCTGCGGTCAAAGTGGACATATGGCCCGTGAGTGTGGAAACGAACGTGGTGGTTACGGCAGCAGGGGTGAGTTACCTGAAATGGTTATCCGTGCCGAATAATTAGGAATTTGATGGCTGTGTTTTTCTCTGCAGCTGTCGGTAGTAAATGACGGATGAATTGAGCTATTTCGGTGTATAAGTGGCGTGTGATCGGTATCTCTTTATGTCTTGCAGGCGCTTGTTACACCTGTGGTGGGACCGGACATATCGCTCGTGATTGCATGAGCTCTCAGCGCGGAGGTAGTTATGGTGGTGGCGGCGGCGGTGGTGGTCGTGGATGCTACAATTGTGGTGAGATTGGTCATGTGGCACGTAGCTGCCCCAATAATCAGAGAAATGGAACAAGTAATATCCAGTGTTACAGGTACTGCGGTCGATGTGTTTCTTGATGTTTCGGTTTAGGTGTCATCAGTATGGTCATATGGCTCGAGATTGTACGGACAGTGCAGCTGCAGCAGAGGCCTAGGGAGGCTGGTCGGTGTCAACAATCGTCCCTTTCCACATTTCCAAGATACCTCCGCACAGTAAACGGTGGATCACTTGCGCGGGGTCTCATCTTGCATCCTAACATTTACTAATTATATATTGCCTGAAATTTGTTGGAGTGTTCTGCAATGGCTTTTGGGTGATCGCTCGCAGTCTATCGAGAGCGTTTGTTATGCACTGGGTACTGCATTTGTTGAAGTCATGCTACTGATAGCTTGAGTTAAGCATTGATGTGGCTCCCACTACAGATATGATGGAGGCAAGCTACGGCGCTTTGCTGTCGCAAGTTCGCGCACTGTTTTTGTGTTCGACATTCGGGTGGGTGGAGCGCACAGGTGTTTTTCTTAATTTAGGAGACGATTGGTTCTTGCTCGACGTGAACGGCGACTCTCGCAGGAACAGTTTTGGTCGTGTCCATTAAGCAGTTCGGGTCCTAGTAGAAATTTATCAAAGACAGTACCTATAAGTACGTAGCCTTCAGTGCGCTGTTTATTTTGGTTTTCCTTTCAAATGGGTGAGTTGGACGTCAACGGTTGTGGTTGATTTGTAAACGTTTGTTGTATGCTGATTCTATGGTTGTGCTAATATTGTGAAACTGGAAGCTTCAGAGTTGAAAACGCATTGTTAGCGGGAGCGCCCAGCGGTTCGTGATCCACTGGATTGGTGCATCGTGTACGAGATGGCACAGTCTGACGCGAAAAGAGTTGGTCCCCGGCGAAGTGTGCGTGATGCGGTCGGTTGGTCAAGCGTTGATGTCCAAAACCGGAACGGAGGTGAGATATTTTTGGGTTTGTGATTGAGCCATGCACATTCTGTTGGTCGTGAATGTTGAGGGCCGGGTGTAGTAATGAAAATGCGCAAGTTTGAAGTGTGTTTAGTTGTACAGCCAATCTGTTGGGCGCCTGTTAGATACTGGTGACAACACGTGATTGTTTGCATCTGGTTTTGTGCCGTCCAAGACAAACAGTCGTAGAGTAGCTGGATTCCGTTCGTTGCCAGTTGTGAAGTACTCTAGTGTTTTCGGCTGATCATCTATTTTAACGACTTTGTATTGCCTTGCTGGCAGCGCCCGAAGTCTTGTTGGCACAGCTGCGTTGAGTGAAATACGTAAGCAGACAATCCTGGTTGTTTGCGCCGTCCGGTTGGTCGGTCCTTGTTGCTGGTTACGAGCCTATCTTCTTCCGGTCTTCCTGCTACACGTTGTCGTCGGCGGAGGACAATTTTGGTCATTCGGTCGACACGTGCTTACGGCTTTCAGTCAGTTTGACGAGTATTGTTAGAGGTTTTTGCGCATCCTCGCACGTTTCGTCGTTGGACCGTTTTTCTTGGGAGGCTGATGGTTTCTGTCGCCGCTGGCTTGTCACACGGGTGACCAGAAGCTATCGGCGGCGGTTCTGTTCTGATTGCGGGTTGATCGGTTAGCCCGTATGCGATGATTCCGGGGTTCTGTCCAGTTGGGATAGACCCGAAACTTCGCAACGGTATATTGCCAATTCGCATTCCCCCCATGTGTGGGTTTAGACGGGATGTTGTTTTGGGGATGTGGTGTTTTCTTGCGTCATTGCTGAATATGTTGCGGTCTATCTTGATGAACCTGGTGATTGTTGCTCTTTGTTGCAGGTTAAAATCCAACGGACTCGGTCGTCTTGACACGCGTGAGGACGTTCGTACTGACGAAGTTCGGTTTGTTCACGATGAATATAGGCAAGGTCCCATTCACGGTGTAGCCTGTTGATGAAGAATATACGTTCCGCTACGTTTTTGTTTTTTTTACGCCGCTTAGTTTGGGTCTGGCAGAAGTGATTGGCGCTTATGTCCAATCTATGTGAAAACAGCGAAATCTGGGCGCAATTGGATAACGTTGTTGGAGGAGGTTTGTTGTTTTAGCTGTGCAAGTGGCCAGTTGTCCTAGTGGGTGTAGAATGTCTCAGTGTCGCAAGTTCGGGGGAATTCCATTTCGAGAGTTCTGAGCGGGTGCCGTGACCCGGGTCTGAGCTTTTTGCGTGGTTGTCTTAGGGTCCATTCTCTGAATGCTCATGGTTTTGGCTGACTTCGCAGATGTCGTTATATCGATATGGACTGTTCGTCGTGCCGTCTACGGAGTGCTCAGTAGGTTATTTGAAACTTGAATTTCCGGTGGCTTGTCAGTCAACTCTCGGGTAACTCATTCAAGGGCGTTGAACCCGTGTGCGGGCTGTGATTACTGTCCTTTGAGTGGGTTGTAATTTTCACGTTCTTTGGACGTTCCGAATGATGGATGAAATGTCTTCACGCTCGTCGCGGACCTCGACTTTGTCGGCTACCCACTTGCAACCCCCAAATGTTTTGGTGATGATGCCGTTAGGTTACGCAAAAAAAATCCGTAAGGTGGATCAGATACCCATCCAGGATGCTTGGGTATTGTCGGGCTTAGTGTTTTCTAGGTCCGTGATTGTCACTCGTCTTGGGCAGGCTCGCGCAGGTTCTGGTGGAGCTCATCCCACTTTAGAATGCGTAAACTGAGTTCCAACTCAGCCGCCAAACGACTCGGGTCTTTTTAGTTAAACCATTGTCGGTGAACGGCATCTTCGAGGTCACGGCTGGTTCTGGACTGCCGCGCGTTGTCTCGAGTAGCCCCCAGGTGCTTGCTGGCAGCAGACCAACAAAGTACAACTGTTTCTCTACCACGTCTAACTGGTTGGAGGAGGTTCACTAGCGAACCTGTTCATTTATTCATCCTGAAGGAACTGGATTTGCGAAGAATAAAGTGGTTTAATTAGCTCTGGGCTTCTATAGAATGACTGGCAAATTGAATTGAAACCCTGCGCCGCTCTCTCGACTGACACTGTTCACAAACGCGGTCATTCGTGTGAGTAGTTCCATGTCACTCATCTGTCAAGGTCCAGTTAAACATTCATCGGGAGCCCGGATGGTGATATTTGCCAGAAATTCTATGGCATTTACTTCGGTCAGCATCCCGACAAGACCATGAGTGTCTTTAGCTCTTACATAAAATATTAGTTTGCAATGCCTGTTTTATCGAAGAAACTCGATCAAGACTCCAATGTTTGATTGGTTTCTCTTAATAATCCCGTTGTGGAGTTTCATCTACGCCTTTTGCGGACTCTGAGCTGTTGCTGCCGTTCTTGCTTTTGATGGAGCATGGGGACCGTGCTGCTTGATTGAATCACAATCAGCAGCCTGGTTGTGTGCAGTGAGATCTGAAGGTCGTCCAAAGGGAGCAGTCTGCCCAGATAAAGGCAGTGGTTTTGTTGTACTGGCGTATGCAGATGCAACCAAAGTGATTTACGAGAGTTTCTATGATCCGCATAGTTCAAGCAGAACTGACAGTTCGTCATTTTAACAACAGACGTGAATGCCAGCAAGTCCAGTGCCCTCACTCAAGACGCATCTAGGAAGTCATTTGGTCTTGATTGCTGTCTTTCTGAAAACGGGAAACAACGGTTGGTCCAGCTTGAGAGCTGCTCGGTGAGGCAAGATTAGAGCTACGCCACGCGATTTTTAAACAGGTAGCGTGGAGTAGTCTCATTTCCCAATGCCGCCCTTTTTGGATATGCTGCTTCCATGTGATCTGGTTTGGTGATCTACCCTCCGCTCTTCATTTTTCGAGGTAAGTTACGTGCATTCAGAAGCCTCAAGGCCATTAGGTAGCTTCCTTAGATGAACTTGTTCCCAGTGCGCATAGTTATCCTCGCAGACGCATTTTAATGATGCAGGCCGTTTGAACGCCAATAACCATGTTCTTTGCAGAAGTTTAACTCCATCGTCTAAGGGAACAGATGAAGCCCTCTATAGTGGATCCTCTATAACCAAGTTAAAATGAAATAGGGACATAGGGCACCCATGCCGTACTCCACGGGAGACGACAAGGCGGTGAAAGCTGAACATAAGCACTGACACCACTTGACGCATGACGGTACAACTGTTTGAGGAACAACATTTCTCAGGTACTCTATCCCTCAACGGATTTCGCTGTTGCAGGCCTACTGACGGAGTCAAAGGCTGCGCGAATGTCAGAAAACACGATGATCGTTGGTGTTTGGAAGGCAAAATAAAGCGGTGCTCTAGCACCTGTCCGGGAATGAAGATTTGATCGCAGCATCCACGAACAGCGCAAAACGGCCTGTTCCTCGTGAGTTTGCCCTTCATGCCTTCTGTACAGCCTGGAAAGAATGACACGCAAGTAGCTTTGACACTGCTTGGATTAGGCTAAAACTCTATTGTTAGCTTGGTCACTGCGTAAAGCCTTTTTGAAGACGGGGACAACGATCAACTCCCCACTCCACGAGAGGAAACCTCGGAGTATAAGATCTACGAGAAAACTTGAATTTCCCTGATCGGCTCCATCTTCAAATAGAACCGGGTAAAGACCATTGGAGTCCGACGCATTAAAACGCCCTAAGGTTGGGATTTCCCTGAGGATCTCCGCCTCGGATGGCGGATCTGTTTCAACAGGGCATCAAGTGCTTTTGGGAGGCCAGTTAATTTATGCCTGAAAGTGCTCCGCCCAGTGTACAAGACGGCGCTGCAGGTTGTGGATAGGCGAACCGTCAGGTTTATATATCGCTCCGCCCACACCCAATACTTTCTTACCAGTAGTTCGTATGGGGTACTGCCACAGCATTGGCGCCGCTGACTCCAGTTTTGAACCATATCCCTCAGCCTTTCTAACCAGCAGTTTTCGGTACCATTCGTGTTCCAATCTCATATACAGCAAGGCCCAATTGCTGTCATGCCAGAAGTAAACTTTCGGAAACTTCCAATTCATCGGTTGCCTACCACGCTTCTCGTTTCCGCAACAGCCTAGCCACCGTAGCCCATGTAAAGAAGCAATTGTTCTCGGTGACGCACAGTCGGGTACTCCGCCTATTGCATCACTACTGACTTGATGTCACCGTACTCCCGCATTTGACCCTAGACACCACTGATCGAACACGATCTGTTGGTCCAGGCCTTCTCGAACTGGCCAGGTTTCGCAAGGAATGCCTGGTCTCGTTATGATGCTATAGGTGCTTGAAATTGTCGAAGGCGAGCCCTAGAAATTCCCAACGGATTTCACCAACGTTACTAGTAGACATTAGTAGAACTGCAACTTCTAAGGCCCATAGCTGTTGACGCTTCCGAACATTATGCGCGAGTGGTGAGTGCAGGAGGATCTTGTTGTCAGTCCGGGAAGAGGACTTTGCGCTTGGACGGAGCAAAGTGCATGCCATACATGGTGAATTCGGCGGACAAGTGGTGTAAAGCAGCCTGGGCAACTTAAGGGGGCCTCGTCAGTCTTATTCTAGTCCGCAGCTCTGGGATCCGACAACAGCCCACACAGTTCACAACACCGTCAAGAACTCTGCGGAGCAGGTGGTCTCTAACGAAACTGAAGGGAAACGGAGAGTTAGCGCGTCATAGCTGAATGTCATTGCAGACGGGGAAAGTTGCCCATACATACCCTGCCCGACGTTTGCTGACAAGAAGGTATTTCCATGGGTACGCTGACTTGTTGGCAGAACCGAATTCAGGTTAGATATCCAGGAACACGACGATGATTGGCCTTTGCTGAACGTGGCAGTGTTAGCTGTGTGGAAAGCTGAAATGTGATGCAGCCAACCACTTCCAATGCGGAACCTGAAGCGGCCGCTTCTTCCATCTCCTCGGCTGCTTTAACTCACCAGTTTTCGCGGTCATTCTTAAGGCAAGATCCAGTGTCTTTGATGAACGCTAGATCTAGCACCACAGGCGAAATCTGCTGCCAAATGCATAGCCTGCTTAATTTGATCACACTGCTCGTCTACATTGCTGCTCGTCAAAGTTCTTAGTTCGTCGGATGGTTTCTGTTCGTAGCTGTTGCGAACAGCCAAATTTGACGGACGTTCGACGGCCAATCGTGTTTGTGGCCTGTGTCGATGGTCGTTGAGCTGCAGCAAAAATCGCATTAAAACTAATGCATGGTCCGATTCGACGTAGGTGGTCCAGTTCTGGACAGAACCGCGCCAGCGGTAGCTAACTGCGATATCGTCAATCTGTCTCAGACTACCCGTCGAGTTAGAACGCTCTGCAACGCGAACTGTGTCGGAGAATCGTACTAGATAGGAATAAACGATTGTCTGCACAATACTGGAGAAGTCTTTTTTCATTATCTGTTCGCTGAGTAAGCAATGCGCACCGCCTGCCTAAAATGGACTCCGATGCACTCAGTTTTCCAACTTGTGCAATCAAATCACCTGCCGCCACTGCAGTGTCAGAGCGTTTGCTCTTCCGATTGAGAGTGACTAGATTATCATAAAAATCCTCTGTCCGTGTCAGCGCTGCAGTCCGTCGGAGCGTACACCGAGATAACAAATAAACTTCGCTTAACTACTATCTTTCCGGACGCCGACTGATTCCAGCAGTCTCATGGCGCACAAGCGGCTGTTAACTGGGATCCAATCTAGAAGGACTGCTTCGGCCTTCTCACTTATGACTATTCCTACACCGCGTAAACCCGCAGCTTGAGCTGTTTTGTCTCTGTTGTGCAGGAAATACCTTGACGAGACATTTGACGCAGTTAGCTGAATTACTCTACTCGAACCCTAAATGCATGTTTCACCCACGCAGCAAACATCAATCGAAAGCTTCGAATCTTTAGATGTCTCTTGACTCCGAACGGAAGTGGAAGTCGAGTCGAATATTCGACTTCTGAAAAGTGGAGAAGCAGCCGGGCCCGGTGAACTTCCCTCAGGTGTTTTCACTTTGGGCGAAGAAGCCCTAACGAGTGCACTTACTTCCTTGCTTCCAAATATTTGGGACGAGGAACGTATTCCCTATCGTGATTGTTCCCATGACCGAGAAGGTACACGGAATGACTGTAGCAATCATCAGGGGATTAGTTTAGTTCCAATAAGTACTAAGGGGTTAGCTCCGATAGTGCTGCACCGTTTGACACCAATTCGTGAGAGTAACATCAGCGAACGGCAGGCCGGATTTCGACCAGATTGAAGTTGTATCGACCAGATATTACGCTAAGCAGGCCACATACGCTGCCGCCCTACGATAGCAGTTTTATTGATTTGAAAGGCGTGTTCGGCTCAGTGGATCGGACAGCACTACCTAGTGCTCTCCACCTGAAGGGTATACCGGTGAATTTCGTAAACTTGTTGCGAGCTTTGTGCTTGCATGCATGTGGTCATCTCAGAGTGAATGATGAACTGTCAAGTTTATTCGAAACGACTAGCAGCATTCGACAAGGGTGTGCCATCTCTCCATTCCTATTCAACTTCGTCATGAACGAGGTGATAGAAGATGCTTTAGGAGATCTCCGGGATGCAGGAGACGAACTGGGAAACGGAGGGAAGCTGTGTGACCTAGATTACGCAGATGACGTTGTGTGCCTTTTCGAGTCTGCGGACCATGCACAACGGTCACTAGACAGACTCTCGGGGCCTGTAGCTCGGTTTGGCATGTGCTTTGCACCTTAAAAGTGCAAATTGCTGTTGCAAGACTGGACTGCAGCAGTACCGAACTTGGTGCTGAGTGGAGGAGAACTAATGGTGGTAGACGGTTTCACCTACCTTGGTAGCTGCGTGTCGAACGATGGTAGCTCGGGAGTGGAAGTAAATACACGTATATCCAAGGCTCAGGCAGCTTATGCTGGACTGAAGCACTTATATTGTCGGCCTGATATTTCACTGAATTTGAAAAGTCGTGTGTACTGTGCCGCAGTGCACTCAGTTCCATTTTATGGATGTGAGACATGGAGTAGACATGTCTGAGATGTTCGTTGCTTGAAGATTTTCGATCACCGATATCTACGTAATATCGCCAGGATTGGGTGGAGTGACCGGGTGAATAATTTTGAGGTGAGGAAGGTAGTATCAGGTGCCGATTCTGAGTTTACCTTGTTTCAACGTATGAAACTTAGTGGACTACGTTGGTTGGGTCACGTGTTGCGTATGGCGAACTCTCGTCTACCATACCATGCCCTATTTTGGGTTCCTCCCACGGAGTGGACGAAACCATGTGGGGGTCAGTAGATGATGTGGCAACGTGGGATGAGAAAATTTACGGCTCACTTCTTCGTGGTTGGGGTCCGAAAGACCCGACAATTAAGTGGCTGGAGACCCCTAAGAATATGGCAGTGAATCGTGAGCAGTGGCGATCGTGTTGTCATTTTCTATCGAATCAGAATGACTGAAAGAGCGCGTTTGTACAGTTAGACTGTGTTTCGTATGTTTTCTACTCCAGCATTCTTATGTTTTCCCATTTATGTTGAAAATACGCCGGCAAACGATACTTCCTTCGTTGTTTAATGCTAAGCGATGGTGATGATGACGCGAGCAGTTGGACTTCGTTGGCCTATTCACAGTCAGTAATTCTGTGCCTTGATTGTAGTTAGACATCAACGTGTAGTCGAACTTAAGCTCCTTTCTTAAGAACGTGCTCAGTCGCGACGTTAAATGGAAGTGACAGGCGGTTCTTGGGCCTATCGTGAATGGAGGGTCTGCGGTCGATTCCATTCAAACCAAAGGAGCTTCTTCGTTTTTTCGCCATACCTTGCCTTCCATCTTAGATTGCTGATCATGGTAAGCTTTCTGGACTTGGGGCCCTGTGGCGCTTGGCGGTATAAATGCAACTTAGATTACATCATTGTGTGGCGAGTCTAGGGACGTTATTATTGGTTATTACAATCAGCGAGGGTATAACCGCTTCAGTAAGAAGTGTCCGACGGAGACTTAAATAAATGTTTCGTCTACTTCGTATATTCCCTCGCCCACGGCACGTCTTTCGGCATTCGTAGAACTGATAGGATGGAGCAGCGTTTGGGAGTTCTCTGAGTTACTAGCTGGTTCCATCTGAACGCTGCTTTTTGACCATCAGCTCTCTCGTTTTCTTTCTAGGATTTCGATGAGCTCATTATTCAGGGTCAGATAGGCTTTATTGGTGGATAAACCTACTTGAATTGAACTGGGGATATCCGTAAATCGGAGAGAGTTCGCTTATATCTAGCAGTTGAGACACTTGGAGGTAATGCCGTAATTATTCAAACAAACGAACTGTAAAGCCGATATGACAAGGGATGAACGTCGCTAGAATGAGCATGGCGTGATGGCCCCTAACCTACCGTTTATTGCACTCAGGGATCTTGTCAATACGGGGGGCTCCGACAGCTTGGTAATTTCGACTGGAGTACCGTCTTCCCAATTGTTCAGGCAAAAGCGAACAGACAGAGTGCTTGATCAGAATCAAGACAATTTCTCCAGTACTAACGGCAGCCTTGCCATCTTTTGCTTACTTTCAATGCGATCTGTCTGCCTAACCGTGAATCGGGAAAAAGGCCGCCAGGTGGCTGCGCGTTGTTTTATATTCTGGAAGCTGATGCCGGATAGAAACAGTCGGCAGTGAGCCCATAGATTTGGAAGTCTCGTCATTATCTGAGTGTTCACACTATCGACTTCAGTCAGAGACTGCTGGTTTTTGTGCTGTTCCTGTTGGGCCGCGATGAAACTGATAAAAGCCATCCTTCGTATCATTTGGGCTTCAGTCTTCAGGGGCATACGCAGAAATCACAAACACTGTCTGTTAGTTCGTCTCCTGTTTGTCTTATGATTCGTGGAATACATAGTCAACTGTCAACTGTAACAGATTGTTAAGGACCGTCCTAGGGCCCACCCAACCAGAGGTCTTGGCTTCAGTATCTTCAGAACCACATGACTAATAAGTAACATCCCTGATGGTAAGCGGTAATTTCTATTTGACTGGGGTCTTGAATACGGGTCTACTGCAGGCTATGGATATCGGCGACAATACTGTTCAAGGTCCTAGCTAAGTCAGCTTGCTGACCTATGCATATCAGAGTGCACACGTTAAATGTTTCAAGTCGAATGAAAGTCGCGGGATCCGAGAAAGGTAATAGGCCTATTGAAGTACATCGAATTGTATCTCAATTTTGCGTCCTCGACATGGAAAAAAGAGGAGGAAAATGGTGAATCTGAGGTTGATTGCACGTGCAGCAAAAACGAGCAAATTCATCAGCGATGAAATCTAATTGATTAGATTCCATGAGCGATAGTCTCAGGTTACCCAGGCCAAGGCAGGTGGTTTTCTTAGGGATCCATGGTCGAAGCCATTAGCTATTCAGAGTTTAGCGTATATGGTAACGGAACGGAGCGTGGGGTCCGTAACCTACCGAGAATCGGTGACTGATTGCTCAGATCACGCGCCCTTTGGATGAGGCTGGCTGCACTGGGTTCCCAGCGCACTCCTCTGATGCTCCAGTGAGCATGGATTCAACAGTACAGGCGCATCGAAGACTTCTCATCGGAGAAATGAATGACGAAGGCTGCAGAAATAAAAGTCAATTGCTAGCCAGAAATACTATTTCTAAATTTCCAGGATGACAACATAGCTCCCTTGCATGAACAATCGTTACAGGAATGACGACGGGGTAAGCTGCCTTTCATGGCGGCCTTGGTTTCCAGACTTTATCCCACTTAACAACATCTGAATATTTTATAGGAAAGATGTTATTGGGAAACCTAATTTTTTTGTTTTACGACCTCTCGACAAAAGCTCACGACAAGACGTTAACGAGGTTCGTCGGATACGCGGAGTTTGTTATGGCTGCTAACTGCGGAAATACGAGGTTTTGGTCTATATGTCACTTGATATTCCTGCAATCCATGGTTATCCCAGTTTCTTCTTACCTCAGTTGTTATCATCCGGTTGAATATGTTGGCAGTCAACAAAAATCCACGTATTTTGACAGAGAAGGGGACATTTTGGCGCTGTGCACATTTTATTCATGTAATGCTTCTAGCTTAGTGCTGTCATCGTTGGACTTTTCGCACATTTTTTGCCAGCTTTTCGCAAACCTGTCAACGAGCGCATTCGATTAATCCAATTTGCGAAATACTGGTAAGCATTAGTACTCGCCTTTGGGCAACAGTGAATGGACAAACAACAACCCAGAATGTTCGCACTTGTTTTCTCAAGATCGTCAAAACCTCTTAGTAACCTTAAACAATCACCATAAGCATTTAAGAAACAGGAAAACCTGTTGTAGGGGGATCGCCTGGCATGGCTTCGAAACTTAGAGCTAAATGAGCCCATGTAAGAGTTCAGTGATAGTGAAAGAAACAATTCCAGATCGCTGTCTGAACATTTCGTCATTCCATTTCCAGCCGCCTATGTGAAACAATGATATATACACTATTCAGTTAGCAAATACAGGAAGCAGAATTCCGCCTTTATAGTTGGTCGCCTTAGTTTCTGACTAAATTTTTTTTTGAAAATCACAGACTGTTTTAGGCAAATGGTTGGAAAGGGTTCGGCTAAAAGTTGCCATCCAGCGGTGCTTTTCCTTTTATACTGTTCATTTCGATGAAGAGCACTTAGTACTGCAAACCACTATCTGTCAACAAAATTATCTGGATAGATGGGACCGGACCCTTTCAATTTCTGGGCGAGAAACGGCAAATTCATCTGATCCTTTTGTTGCTCCACGGCGTTTCGCATCTGGCAAAAGTACCCCAAGTGTACATTTTTTTAGCTCGGCAATCAACATCCTTAGAGAGCTGTTTTGAAGAAAAGAAATTGGTTTTATTGCATTCTGGGCACTTGTTGTTGATGAAAGTGTCATTCCTCACCCATCGTTGGTAAAGTGTATTGTTTTAAGGAGAGTAAAAGTATTAGACCCGTAACTTTTTGAGACTGTGGTTGGGTTATTCCTCATAATTCTATGGGACAATTTATTTCTGGAAAAAACCATGACTTTCCATATGGATTCGTTCTAGCACTCAAATCCGTTAACGGCCGTATCGCGAAGTAGCAATAACATAGACCTGGTAATTACCTTGACCCGTCACCAGTGGTTCTTGAGCTTACTTAAGCCTTTGCGATGAGCCCAAGTGCAAGTTTGATGATCCAGTACGCTATAGCTTTGCGATCTCATGTATCTACCAACCAGTCAGTCGAAATTATGGCGTCCCAGCAACGAAGGGAACTAATTTCAGCGATCACCATTGGCTCAGAGATATCCTATCAATGAGGCTTCGGCATATATATATATATATATATATATGTTTTAAAGGGAATTATAAATTAGTGTCAGTGTGACTTTCACTTTTGATTGCCTTTACGTGCGCGGTGGTCAGAGCATTTCCAATGAAAGCCCGTGTAAACAAAGCCAAAATTGCCCCCATGAAATTGTTTCATTCGCGTGTGGATCATGTCGCTTATGCTCAGACGTATTTATCTCGTCGTACACTGTGGTAGGGCTCCTCTCAGTGTCACATACAGTTGCATATTGTACAGTTGATCGATGAGATATTATTCAATTCCCGGTCATCTGAAGCCTGCTACACCCACGCACTGACATTGGGCCGTCATCGGCGCAGATAGGACCGCCGCTATTCATTTTTCCTACATGTTTTCCTGTTGAGTTTCAAATATGTTCGGTCTGAATCCGGCACAACAAGAATATTGTCACAATTCGAAAATAATGAGTCCCAGAAGGAAAACATCTGACACGTTGTTAGAATCTAGGAAATGGATACGTCCATGTCCTACGTTGCCGAAATATCGAGGATCGAGGGAATTTTGAGATGCAGTTAACGCTAGGAGGACAAGGAAGATCCTGTAGGTTCCCTGAAGGATAGGCGATGAAGGAAAATCTTCAAAAGTGAAGACAAGTTGCTATTTCAATTGCCGACATTTGAATCTCATGATGGATTTTAACTATTTTTGTCAGGTTTCATGGTGAAACGACCAGTCATAATCAAAAGCGAGTGGTTTGTCTGAACCTAGCCAAAATGACCACTTCACGGTTCCAATATGTTAGAAGAAGTTTACTGATAAAGTGTCATTTTTATTTAACTAATTATGGGGATGTTTTCAGTTCGATTGATTATTTGTTTGAAATGCTCAGTTTTACATTGACAACAACTATTTACTTTGTCTTGTATGTAATCTTTAGAAGCTGGAAATACCGTGTTTTTGGCGGAGGGCTTATTTGGCCGACTACCACGGTTAATCGATTGGACCGCAAACCTGGAATGAATTAAGCTAGTTTCGGTAGCCTGTATGCCGAACAGTTGCACCGTGGAGTAACAACAGCCTGTTATTGATGCTTTGCAGTTCCTCCAAAAGGGATTATTTCTCGATTGGTCAGGGTTTGGTAAGTTCAGATGCCTTAACTTCTGCCCTCGCACAATCCTGGGTGCACGGTCGAACTGCCGTACTCATACGGTCTTCCAAAATGACCCTGTCAGAGATGTCTGTTACTCTTTGGTTTACTGTTTAAATACCAACAGCTTCATTTTCTAGACATTTTCTAGCGTTGTTCCGTTAAAAAAAACGTTTCATAGCCAGCCATGGGCGAAAACGGTCATCGCTCAAATATATTTTCCGCAGTATATATAACAGTGATTATTTCGACAGAAAAAATGGAATCAGATAAAACAGTTGGGTACCACCGTATCCTTTTGCGCATACCAATGAACCGTGCGTTTCAGTCCACCGGTGCAGCATTTTATGCACTTCATCTGTTACTTTTTAAGGGTTACAAATTTCATTACTTGAGAACACGAGAATCAATTATATTTAGTAATATTTTTTTCGAAGGTTTTGTTGATTTTCTGTATTCAGTCGACTAATCAAGTAGAGCCAAAGAGTTATCTAGCAAGTTTGTGGTTCATATGCAAGACGAACTTAAACGCATGAGATGTGCCCTTTTTTGAAACAACGAAATTTGTTCGAAGGCAGTTGCCTGCCACATTCAGTATGTATAATTTTCACAAAATATCTTTGTGTTAAGCTGGTGTTTTGGTTGGTGTCTAGCTTATTACCCGAATGGGTTAGATTTCCATGAAAAACGGAATACGAATCAGATTAGGAATGTTTCATAGGAACATTTAAATTCGGTCGTTTCCAATCGGTAAATAGGTACGGTATTCATCGCCGAACTATTCGCAACCATGAAATTAACTGACTGCTAGCCACAAAGCAATATGACACAAACAGTGTTTGACTTTTCTGTTAATATCTGTTAGACAAGCATGCTACCTAAAGGTTGTCTGTACTCTGTGCTGAATGTCCAACAAAGCTGCGTCCAAAGTAAACACAAATGCGTCTAACTGGCACCAGTAACTAGTTTGTGACGCGTAACGCGGTCCAACGAGACGTTTCCCAGCTGGCGCTTTACAATACCACGCGTTTTAATACATGAACTGATTTGGTGGCTTCGTGCAGTTGTGTGACTGAGCTATCTTTCTGTCAAGTGACATGTCTAAATCCGTTTTATCCTTTGAGGTGTTGCGGCTACTGGCTAAGTTGTTAAAGCGATGCAGTAAATGATCGGTTCTGTAAAAATCGAAGCAAACACATGCTTTGACACTGTTCACCTTCGCCTCTCCTATCAGCGTAGACTTCTCATCTGGCTTGGTTTAAAGCGCTTCTCTTCCGACGGAGTTCATTAGTGACATAATAAGCCAAGGGTTCAAATGGTTATCACGGATACTATTTATTATTTGCATAACTGCATAGCTTGATGGGTGATTGAAACGCAAGTTGAGCTGTAACGGTTACTAAGTTGATCCGGTGAAGTAGATAACTGTCCCACTCATCTCCGATCGTACTAATCCGTTGACAGTACACATGGGGTACCATTGATCTCTTGGAGAAATTAGGCCGTTTCTCATGCTATTTATTTTGATGCTTGATCTCGATTTTTAATATTTTCTGATTGCATTTGTTTCAAACAGGTAAAGCAAAAATATTGGTTTTTCTAATGTAGCAGTGATTCTTCCACTATATATTCATAGAATTCAGTCAAGGCAACTCTTCAAAGATGAAATTGATCCAGGAATGAGAAGTGGTTGACCTTGGCAGGATTGGAACTTGCGCACGGAAGCTACCTACGTGTGTTTATCATGTGCGGTTTACCAGCTTGGCTGCGAGACCATGCCGAAGAGCGTTCGGACAATTCCTTCAAGGATTATCGATTACCCTCACGGATTGTACAGTCACAAATGAGAAACCACAGGGGATTTCCCGTGGTTTGACTTCCAAAGCAAGATGTGCCTACGGATCGAGCGCCATTCGTCGGTTAGAATTCGCAGGCATGATTGGTTACGAAATCTGGTTTGGAAAATTCGGCAGATGTAAGGTTGGGCCCAAAGTCTACGACATCGAAGGAAATCAAACTGCATCCATGCTTGAGTTCAAATGCATAATTCACCAGCAAAAATGTTTGGTAGAACATGTCCTAACGGGCTCCACTCAATTGGCGCTTACCTTGGACCAAAAGGTTGAATTCGATATCAAGGACGCAGATTAGTGGCAGCGTTGTTAATGCGTGTCTTTACAATTCGAACTGCAAATCGTGTTTCGTAGATTTTATTGATGGCCTTTTGCAACTGCATACTCCGGACAAGGGCGTTCCTGTTCATATCATGGAGTTTCCGGTTTGTTTTAGCGGACACGGTAACTTTAAGCGTCTACTTCATCCGGTACATTCGACAGCTTTTGCTTTCACGTTTCGGCACCCTGTTGTGATTTCCCCACTCACGTAATATCGTATTCATGTCTCATTGATGCTACGTTATATACAACACATTTCGAGTACCTGCTGCTCGACCTTAGTTTTCTCCATCATGTTGGCTGGAGGGGACTTCGATGTTTCATGATTTCGGAATCCAATAGAAGGCAGGTCCGGGATCGCAGTCCTTTTATTACGGGTGTATTCCTGTTAGTGTTTCACTGAATGACAACAGAGACTATTCAAATAGCAAAATAACTTACTGTTTCATTACCACTATTTATGGTTTCACGTAGTAGTATAGATGACTGACACTGACGTAGAACTCTTCACTCATAGTCGGTATCGTATGATACAGTAATTGGTACAGCTTCCAGGGCACTTCCTCTCCTGATTCAGTGATTTTTCACTCGAAAACTGCGAAATGCCACAGATACGCACCAAAATAAAAAGGAATCTAAAACGATGCTGGAATAAAAGACCACGTCTACCGTTGATGTTTTTCGAAATGATTGCACGATGAGGCAAGTGGTTTTTGCGAGTTGACTAACTTCACGCATGTATTATTCGCACGACAGTGTTTGTGACACTGGGAAATGTGTAGCGCTTACCTGAATTTGGTTTTATATATATTTATTTTCTCTGATTCAACGTGAATTTGTTCAAATACTGCCATATTGTCACATGTCTCGAGTTCATATCCATAATAGCAAATAACAAGTGCCAGTGAAAGTGACCGTTTGTCCACTGATATGTTTCCACAGGCCTCACGCGCGGTGGTCCAGAGGAATTGAGGCTTTCTTTTCGAAAGCTGTAAAATGAGTGTCTTAAATGACGTGACTCGGTGCCTTCGTCCTTGTGTGCGCACCTGCCGCGAACGTAGTCACTTGATCAAACACGGACCCTGATTAAAATGACTAGCCACATTAAGGCGTCTCACGATGCACACGAGGATATCGGCTAGAAACCAGCTCTATTCGATGGTTTCCGATCCGAAATCATTGGACCGAGAAGAGCCCAAGAGCGTTTGGCACAAAGATAAGTTCAATCGATCGGCAGTCTTTGAATATCATTGGTGCGGAAATAAAATTTTGCCCGCTCAATTATTATCAGCAGCAAAATACGGGTTGATTCGGCGACGGATGATGTCTCCTTCCAGCCTTGAGTTAGATGTGTTGTTAAAAAGAATTATGAAGGTCCTTGTCAGCATCTTTGACGCACATCACAACTTTCCCCAGATTTTCGCAGCGTGGCACTTCTGGATGCGATACGGAAGCCACTTTTTCGATATTTTACTCTGTAGTTAGGCTTTTTCAAGCAGAACGGTGCTTCCAAACATTAAATTTTTGTTATTCATGTTGCAATAATTTAGGGTGGTTAAAATATTCAGAAGTTGATATAGTGTGCCTCGAAGAAGGTCGATTGTTAGTCCCCTAGTGGCCAGCTCCTTGTACGCGGCCAGAAGAAGGCGCAAGTGAGTTCCTATGGATATTAATTTGAAAGATGTTATACACAAATAGGGTTCACTTCTGGAGTAGAGGTGACATCTGGGGAGATCTCTAGGTAGAGAATCTTTAATGCAGATTTCTCACAGACACGTTTACTCGAGATAAATATGATGCTAAGCAGGTCAGCGAACAGGATGGAAGAAACACGACTAGTCAAAATGATACCACGGTAAAACGGGAGAACATCAGAGCAATATAGACAAAGTGCATTGAGAAACAAAGGCCGAAATAACGTTGTACATGACACGGAAGTGCCTCCACTTTCGGATTTGAATAGACAGACACCATAGTTTAGACACCATCGACAATATGCAGAAACCAACGAATACTGAAGGACAGAGATCTCTGACACTCAGCAAGGTCGATTTGAGGGGGGGAGGGGGGAGGGGGCAGAACATTAGGATTGGTACGTGCATCTCCAGTATAAACAAAACGAGGGGGGATGGATATACATTCTGAACACTTGAGAGAATTAGGTGGAAGACCATTCAGTTTTGAAAGTTCGTTCTGTTGCGAAGGGCCAGGGATAGGTTGCCTATATCATAATCAAATAAAAAGCGTTAATGTGTCGCTGCATCATCCGCGTAGTTAATCCCAACCAAATTAAGTACAGGAATGGTCATTCGCATAAATGTTGGAAAGGCAGGGCTGAAGAATAGTTCCTCGAATGAGACTGGATGTATTAGTTAAGAATTTCGACGACTTTCCTCCCAATTTTCGTGTTTTGGACATTCATTAAAATAATCAGTGAGCCTTGGTAGCAGCTAAATTGAAAATTGAAAGGGAAAATTTTCTTGAAGTGAAAGTGGCCTCGCGATAGGACCAAAAGCAGGAAAACAATGGAGAAATATGCATCTTACTGACTCTGGAGAGTTGTTTAATGACTTAGGAATGAAAAGTTGTAAGGATGACACCTCGTCGAACATGCTGCTGCAGACGAATCAGAATTGATGGATGTAGTCACTATGTGAAGCACTCGGCGAGTATGGAGAACGCTGAACTGATAACAGTGGGATAAAACTGTTCAGAAATAGTGCCAAACACCGTCCTGGGAATAAGAGTAGTCTTTGTGATTTTTCAGCAAGCCAGAGTAGATGGTAAAGAGAGAAGTCGCTTAATCAGACAGGTTGTGACTTCAGGTGGAACAAGGGCACCTTAACTGAGTATAGGTGGGGATAATCTGTTCCACCCGTCCGTAGTTGCAAACTTCGTAGTATGAAACACTGGATTCCATAGAAGTTCGGCTGGTGGATGGATATAGCGAAGAAGCCTCTGTGGCTGATTGAGTGAATGCACATCGATATTGAATGAACAAGTGGACCGCGAAGCATCCGAACCCTTTGTCGTAAAAGTCTTTTATCCTGTTTGATTAGGCGCTGGCCGGGGAATCTAAAGTGTACACAACAGATCCGCTTTTGATGGATGAAGCGGATCCTTTACAAGTTTCGGTGTCATCAGTCTTGTATCAAAACAATAATCATGCGAAAACCATAGATGGGGCATTTCATTTGATAAGCGATTGTACTACCGAAATTATGATCGAAACTATTTGCTATTGTTGCAGCAGTTTGTACTGCTTCCCTGGATTTCCATGCACAACAAACTAGTTAACAGTGGGTGGAATAGACGCTCCGCTTCAGAACCTTACATATCTTTACACCAGAATTTGTACAACATTCCGATGCATCTCGAAATTAAAATGGGTCATTCCTGTTGCATTGTCGTCTCATGTTTATTCTTTGACTCATATTTGCGATTTTGATATAGCCTTCACATTAGACTGATCCTGTCTGGGTGCCGCTCTTTCTCGGTGGACGAAATTAAAATTCGGAATAGAAATGTTTCGAAAGGCGGCACATTTCTGCTAATGAGATTTGTCATCTAGCTTCAATGACCACGGTAGATATCACGCAGGTGTGCGCGTGAGCCACAGATCCCAGGGTAGAACGCGTCGAACGTTGCTTCTCTGTTGCTTGAGGAGAGAAAATCACCATCTGTTTTCCTTAGTCTATTATCATCTTGTAAACCACAGTGATACAATGGGAATGGTTACATCTTCATTGATCTATCTCTTCTACTAAGGCCAAAGGTTTGTTTTGCATTTTTTTCTGTATTATGTATATACAATTAAAACAGGTGACGTTTCATCGTGAACGATTTTTGTATCAGAACTTGACGTTGTCGGTCGAGATTATAGAGATTTCTCAGGTCACGTTTCGCAACCGAGTGATTCTATGTTAAGGCCAACGAATGCCTCACTGTCATACACGTGTGTGAATGCCTATATTCATGTATGTACCAACAAATTCATTGTTTGTGTAATGTGGTTGGAGGAAATCGGGTCACATCTGTCTTACCTGTCAGTCCCGATACAGGCGAAATTTCATTTCTGGAATTGGTCATCTGCAATTATGCCTCTCCTCAAAAATTTACTGAAGACTGTTATTTCTCCATTTTCTTCTCTGTGTCCCTCAACATTCAGTTGTGCTAGCCTTTTTGGGAGTCCCGCGATGGCTTTCTTCAATTTATACTGCCTGGCTGGAAAAGCTCCCATGCACAGTTGGAAAGGTCAAGTTCCCTCTTTAAAGTCACCGGGTAGGGCGAAATAGTCATTGTACAAGTCACATGGAGATGGTGGCATAAACTATTTCTCGCACCTGATCAAATCTAAGACTAGACGTCTTGATGGTTTCTTCGCCATGTCACTATGGCACCTTACGTTAAGTATGCCCTGCGCGTGTCTGCGGATCTATGGAAAACCTGAGGTAGGCAAAATGACCCGAGTCACGCACCACGAAGACTTTACAAGAAGAATTTGCAGAGCAACAGTATTCAAGGGGTCTGGAAGGACTCAGGGGAAGTTGTATCGAATTTGCGTTCCGGACAAAAGGGAAAAATTTCAATAGGTGTAAAACAAACTGCACATCGTGATTTCTAAGGCGATAAGGGCAGCTGCTACGCAACCCCTTAGGAACAATAAGAGCAGAACGTCTGTGAGAGTCTCAGACATTCTGTGATCGTAAAGCTAGTACGCTTGTCTTTCCATTGACATTAGTAAGTCAATAATAAACCCACCAGCGGAGTTGCCTCCTTATATACATTTGTCCTGTGAATCTACTGGACAGTTAGGATTTGGCGTGACTCTAAAAAACCTCATATGCAGTGGATCCTGATGACTTTCCTCAAGTATGAGATCAGTTTTTTGCCCTAAGTGAATATGTCCTCTGTGAACCACATCTAACAGTGGTACGCAGTCATAGAATGCAGCCGTCAAAAACACGGTTTCGTCTAATGTCAATTCTGGTCTCCAGTTATACCTATCCAAATATGTGCATTTCATGTTTACCCTTTTTTGATCAACATGAACAGTTTAACTGGTAGAGGCAACTCCTTCTAGCGTTGGCATTATCAGATTGCAAGCAACAAACCTCTTTGGTGTTCATATATTCAGCTGTATCGATTAATTGCGGTGGCTACTGTTTCGAATTTATAAACACACTCAGACCTCACAACTAATCGTCAAGTTTGTTCACGTTATCCTCCCTTCATTCTTCTCAAAAATTCCCCCCGGTACTGGAAAAGCAGGACGTCCAAATTCCACCTTGTAATTTTGTGATAATCATTTGGCTATTTTTCATTATCATTATGGAACTGACCTCCGCGCTTAACGACGATCACACTTAGTTTCGCACTAAGTTTGCCGTAATCGACCTCAGATAACATCAACGCACCACGCTTCCACACGTCTCTCTATCCTGCTCTCCTCGATCTAAGAACAATTCCTGATTCTCAATTTATCGCCTCGTACGCCAATCCGCATGAAAACTTTGTTGTTCCGCATTCAGCTTGCACGTAGACAACGTAAGACAATGTATGGATTGCACTGCACTCCACGTTTCGTGTGCAACACTGATCCTCTAGAGTGTTCCATAGCTTAGCGTTAATTTTTAAGATAACTTTGTAGTTCATTTTCTTATTTCTAATAAGTTTGGTTTCAAGTGGACATATGCTTGCACTCCAGATAAAAATGTGCCTACAAAAATTATCGAAATGCCACTAGGAATATACCAACTTTCTCCTGAATCCGCGCTGAATTCTGTTGTAAAAAATCCTCAACAATTCATTGTTAGTGCTTCATATCTACTTGAATAAATCTATCTGTCCATCTGCCAATCGATCGGTCTCCCAATCCACCGGTATGTCCAAATAATGATTTATGAAACCAGGCACAGAATGCTAAGGAATATCCTTAAGCAGGAATTGGTTTCATCTCAAGAATGCTTCCATAAATAATGAATCCCAAGTGCACGGGTCAGTGGCGCTATCGTTTATAAGTCATCTTTGTGAAACGTGCCAACGGAAAAGCCCTTAGATTGCGCGTAGTTCTTAGTTGGCAATTTTGGGTAGGAAGAAATCTTGACAGTCACTTTCGATTGTGGATATAAACCAGTTACATCCTACACCTGATTCTTTTCCCTGTTGCCTCAGTTCACTTTAGACGTACGAACGGTAAATTTACAAAAGGTAACACAGATCCTTTCTACAAGAATAGACGAAGTGGTTGGATGTTTTTGGTTTTGAGTGCTTACATATTTGTATCTTTCTAAAAACGACCGATTATTTTGCTTTACGGAACAAATTACCCAGTTTTGCAGCTGGTACATCCGGGTGCCGAATAAGGACTTCCTCGGCTTGCCGAAGTAAAAATATATTGGGAAAAAGCTGATTGTAAAGGCTTGTGGAGTTTAACAACAAGCTTGCCAACATTATGATAAACAAACAGTTTTGCCTGACTCGGTGAGTTAAAAAGAACAGGCTAAGCAACTCATATGCATGTTTTCTTAATTATCGATTGATTTCCTTGTAGGTTCCTCATCTGTTGGTGGGACGGTTTGTGTCTTCTCATGTAACCTCTTTTATTCGCTATTTTAACCATATGGTAGATGAAAAATCCGGCTATTTCGCCTAGATGTGTCGAAGTACCACCAGGATCTGAAGATGTATTTTGACCGACCTTCAGCAATTTCCTGAAACCAGTCATGGCAGTCATTTCTAGACAGTGTGCGAGATACATTTCATCTCACAGAAACTATTAAGAGCCTACGTCTTGAAGGGAAGCAGATGTTATCACTGGATGTAGTTTCTCTGTTTACGAATGTTCCGATCAGCGAAACTATTAGTTACATTTGCGAGTACATTCAAAATAACAACATCTCCATAGGCATCCCATTGGATGAACTAAAATAGCTACTCTTTGTGTGCACCAAAAATGTTCAATTTCAATTCAATGGTGAAATATACCGGCAAAAGGACGGAGTGGCAATGGGGTCTTCTCTGGGACCATTGTTTGGTGATATTTTTATGTCCAAACTGGAGAATAATGAACTGCGCTCAGCAATCAGGCACTGTACCATTTACAAACGTTATGTTGATGATATACTATGTGTTGTAGAGCAACATGCAGACGTTGACCACATGTTAAACACGTTTAACAGTGTCCATCCAAAAGTACATTTTACACTAGAAAAAGAAGCAGACCATAGTTTAGCATACTTAGATGTGTACATAAGGCGACGGCAGGACGGATCTGCACAACTATCAGTCTATAGAATGACAGCATGGAACGGACAGTACATTCATTTTCACAGCTTTGTGCCGTTACAAGCGAAGAGGAACCTAATATGCTGTTTAGTTGATAGAGCAAGAAGAATGTGTACGGACGACACAACTGAAATTTAACTTATAAATACCGATGACTACTCCAATAAGCTCTGTGTTGAAATTCCTTCTCCTGAGGCGATTAAAGCGATTTTTGAAATACGATAAACTGACGTATCCTATTTGAAATGGTCATGGGAATCGGAATAAACAAAGTCGCAGGGATGATACCTTTATTCTGCTCCTTTGTTTAGTCATTCGATTCCGCTTACCTGCTGCTGAACAAATGAATAGTCGGACACGCATCTAGCTTCCAACATTTGTCATCCGTGTAACCGTCTGCAAAACTAACTGACTCAAACAACATGTTTGGATTTTGCAGGGTCAATCCAATTGCCAAAACGACACCGTGGACTTTTGATGTTGATCCACGCTAGTTTGCAAATTTGTCAATTGTTCTTTCAGTCCAGATAGGACCTCTTGTATCTGATTGTGGTAAGTTATTCCATGTGTGTATGTACTGAAAAGGGGGAGTGGATTTGGTTCAGATCAGTGGACAGGTCAATGTACGCTTGTGTCTACACTCCAAGGTACATTTTTATCGATTGCTTTTAAACAAGCTGAAGTTGAGCAGAACTCGTGATCGTAATTTGTGGATATCTGTCATGGAAGTCTGCGATATTACTGATTCCGATTTGAAAGCTAAAGACAAAACAAAAGCTTAACTATCAGCTTTCAAAATGCGATATACCCGTGATAAAAGGTTCGAATTCCTCGAGATTTTCGCGATTGCTTCATTGCGCGATTCAGTAGAGCGGGCGCGTGCAAACTCTAAATACAAGCTTCCCGATTACTAGCTTTTACCGGATAGGAAAATGAATTAGAACGGAAAACAATAACACCGCCACAAAAGCATCGTATTTCCCCTCAAGTGCTATGCAAATGAGCCAAGCTAATACGCTACGATAGAGCGATAATAGACTGTTGAGATCTTGGAGTTGCCCTAATCCGTTCTTTGGAGCATGTTCATTCTTTTACTAGAGTGTGACGTGTTAGATCACTCAACCTCCCTGAGAGGAGCATTCGTAAACTTGAACCTCATTCGACGTTTTCCCCGTTTGTGTATTGCGTAAATGATTTCACCCAACTCCTGAGATTCACTCTAAAGTAAGTAAAGTGAACAATTCAAAATGCAAAGATCATTCAAGGAGTATCTTTTACAACTATGCCAAACTATTTTGTATTTCACCGCTGCAAATTGCGCAAAAATTTACTCAGCAGGTTTCTAATGTATCCCTGTTATCTATTCTTAGACTTCTTATTACTTGCCTCCCATCCGTCTTTTGCTCTTGGCAGATACCAAGTGATTCGTGATTGTGCTTCTGCCTATTGGTTATCGCATCTACCACGTTGGCCGTTTTCTATACGACCTCAGGTCACATTCGGCGATTAGTAATTTCCCTAACTGTCCACATTTCTTCATAACACTGCAAAATATTTCCATGTTCAGCTATGAATGTGCTACTGAATATACATCCAATGGAGTGAATAACTGATCATTTGGCAGCCTAGATCGTCTAGGAAAATGCACCTCTTTTGATGCAGCATTTTTCCGGATTATTAGTGAAACATTGGAACACCATCACTTCTACTCGGTGACTGTATCAATGTGCTATGTACGCGCAGCCGGTGTACTGCACAGGTTCAGACTAGCTGGTCCGCACCAGGTTGCTTGCATCAAACAATCTATTTTCTGCTTGTTGGTGATCAATGTTTATCAGCTGAACCACATCAGAAAACAACATAGATTTTCTATTGATCGTCAGGAGTTCGTATTGTTCACTGCTTGCATCGATTGGACGCGCTTATCACGCGCAAGCACGTCCCTTCACACGTGTACGCGGTACAACATCGTTCTGGTGGTTACGCCCTAAATGTGGCGAATTCTAGTAACTGGTTGTAAATGCAGTCAGCTGATGGATTGCAGCGCGAATAATCGATAAATTTTCTGCGCTGTCGGACTTGCAGTTGCCAGCGCGCGATTACCGCAGAAGGGAATTTTCGCTTGGCAGATCAGTAGTCCGTTCGCTATTTTAGGGAGTGAATACATCTAGCATACTCGAAAGAAACTGGTCAACATTTGATTCAATTACAAGGGCGTGGTAGTAGAGGTGCTGGATTTTCTACGTATGCCCAGCCATAATGAACCATAATTAGTTACATTTTTGGGGATATTTCGACATGCAGGCGACTCACGTCGGTTCCAAAGACCACAGAAGATCCAACAATGACATTAAAATTTTGAAGAGCACCAAGGGAAGGTGGAATTCAAATCTCGGTTGCACTTGATTCTTTCAATGAATTTTGAACACCTGAAATGGATGATTAAAAGGGGATCCTGTGCTGCTATAATGTATTGGCAATGAATAAAAGTAATCATGGGTCGTCTGACAAAAAAACAAGCAATTTTTTCTTTGTTATTTGCCACAACCCACCTTGTCATTCGCATCCGGATGATGTAATAACAGGCGAATACGTAAATGATATTTTCGTTTTGGTAGACAAAAACAAGCACACAGAAACGCAGTGGAAAAATTTAGCGAAGCCCAGAGTGAGCTTGGTTTGACATCTGAAATAGAACGGAAAAATTCAATCCATTTTCTGTGATGTGGAACTCACGAGGAGGACGAACCGAGAATTGTACGTCACGTGTATGGAAGTCCAACATGGACACACCAGTGCACTCATTTTGTCAACTTCGTCCCAACCAAACGTAAACAAAATCTAGGTCGGTCGGTGACATCTCGTTTGCGATTTTTTTAGTCTCAGGAAACATAAGAATATAAATTAGATCAGATCAGGCTAAAGAGTGAGTACCTGGAACGTTTCTTTTTATGAATATGCAAGAAGCACCCAAGAAAACGTTGATGATAACGGCTAAAATATACATGCATATGTATATTATACACCGGCTTGAAAACAAGCATGGCGCCAACGCAACTACTTGTAGATGGGGCTTGAGAGATGGACAAACAAGGAGGAAAATAATAAACCGTGACAAACCCACTGTTTTCACCGTGCATATTTTATGATTTTTCGGTTGTTTTCGGATTATTTTCAAGGGGGATGAATTCTGTAGACAAGCCACACAACATTCACGCCACTGACTTTGGTTCTGAGGCCTCCTACCAACAACAGCCCTTATCTCTTGAACCCTTACCAGATAGGTGCGAAGCACCAACCGAAGCCAATTTCTTCATACATTTGGGCCAAGTCATGGCCCGACAGCCACGACGCCTCTTATAGCCGTATCCAGCATGTGCGAAAAGAGCACTAAAAGGTAGACGATGGCAGGCATACAACGGCTAAAAGTGACGAGCCACACATGCAGCTTCCCTTCAAAGGAGGTCGTAACTCTGAGCTACTACTTTGATGCCCGAGCACCCCGTGGCACGCATTTTCAACACCCCTATGTCACGTCCACCCTTCCCCAATCGGTTAACGATTTCTACAGATATTATAGACCAACTGCCTGTCCCTTCTTCCTCCATGCTAACCTACTCATTTGTTCGTTCTTGTTCGCCAACCATCGTAGGTTAAACGACGAGGCAGCTGTCGCAAAGAATCTAGGAGCGCATGTCGACCTGTTGAAGATAAGAATAAGGAAATCTATTACTAACGCAATCATGGCGCATCTGCCACATACAGAACACCAGGTGAGTGAAGATGTTTTCTAAGTGATCTACAAAGAACCGAAGAATTCGTCGAAAACTATCTGTCAGCTTCATTTCGAAACTGAAAATTCTATGTCAATCAGACCGTTAAATTCATTGTTGTGTTTACAGAAGAACCATGTTAAATCACTCCAGGTAACTCAGTGGCGGCCAGAGAATGCGTGTTGTTAAATACAAACCGTATATTAAGGATACTCTGGGACGTTAGACTTCTGGCGCTCCCGGTAGGGGTTCTTGTGTCTGATTTTTCATTAAATTCACTAACGGAGAGAGAGGTAACATACAAAGATATCATTTACCTTCCTCCTGTATGCGGATTTTATAGGGCTTTAATAAATTGAAACTTATCGCGAACCGTGTTCTCCACGAGTCTGTGTTGCGGGATCTAACAGGCCAACCATGCCCTGGTTTGTCACGTGATTCCCTGAATTTGTCATTGAAGCATTACGGCCGAGCGGGAATCCATGTTTATGGATCAGGCTAATTGGTACATGGGCATCATCAAATCATCTTTTCGGTTGTTTTCTGATAGGTGCCTATTTGTATACAGTCTCCCATCCTTTTTCTGTTTGCATTGACTGAATATGACAAGTTGACGTCTTAATTTTTCTCCTCTGCAACTGTTTCCAGATGAACGCAAATGGGAACGAATTAATCGAAAACTCGTGCTCTGATTTCTATGACCGGGCTAGTAGGAACTATTTACGGCAGTCTTGATTTGTTGCAGGCCTGATGACCGGCTCATAAAAATTTGGATCTATTGTTTTAACTTTATCTTTTGCAATATCAGTCGAGAACACCGAAAAACGTTCGATTGTGTGATATCAAGGAAGAGTTCAGCAAACGATGAATTGTCAGATTATTCAGCGACGCTGGATTTATTCGAGAACTTTAAATCAACACTGGCACGTAATCTTCCGTGAACCAGAGATTCAGAGCTGCACATAGAATAGCAGCTTTTGAAAAAATCGAAACCTGTTTTCAGTAATATAAGAAAATACCCACGCATCCAATCGTAGTCTACCCGTTGTTTTGACCTTCCTACCAGGGAGTCAGTCTGATAGCAGTTTCGTGCATCTCGCATTACCCTCACTCCCAATCCCCACTCTAACAATCGCATTTTCCGTGACGAAAACACCAAGCACAGGCTAAAGGCGGTCTGCGTTTGGAACTGAGCTTTGATGACCTACCGATGAAGTCCGAAGCCATTGGCCACTGTGAGGGAAATCAATAAGGTCCATCGGACACAGAGATGGATGAACAGACAGGCGAGTAGCCAGTGGTCAGCGTGATAAGCATCAGGCCAGATGAAAGGCCGGACACAAGGGGCAGACGGAAGCCTAGTCACCACACACAAACAAACCAAACCGTCGTTAATACGTACTAGCTCCGTTCGCCGTTCATGTCGGTCTACCGCTTCACGGGCGGTTGTTTTGTGTAGACCTTGACCTGTGCGAACTGACGCACGCAAATGAGGGAGCGAGGACAAGCGAGGAGATAACATGTGGCGACTACCAACTGGTTCATATACTGAACTATGCAGTTCAAAACGGCCAATCGTTTTTTTTTCGGACAGGCGGCTTGAATTATATTATCCAAAGCAGTGATCATTCTCTTCCGAGTATAGCGTCCAAAAACACTAAGGTTCTAACACTTCGAACGGAATGACAATGGCGATATTTATCGAGCATAAGAATGTTTAACACATCCTTACGAATTCGTGGAATCACAAAGACATCGGTTCATCCATCTCGTTAGCATCTAGTATGTCGCCTGGATCATACTGATTTACATCGAAAACCAGGCGGCTGATTTGGCACCTGTATTAGCAACGATCATGTGTATTATTCACTATACGTAGGCTCATCTACGGATGAATTGGAGGCTAAACGCCTGGTTCTGCCGATATAATTAAGTTTTCTTCGGTGTATTCCACTGACAAGATTGCAATTCTAGGAAACAAAACTAACGGGAAATCCCAAAGCATTTGAAGACATGATGTACATCATGCACGCACACATTAGGCATCAATCACTTAGTGGAATCTTTCATTGGACATGATTGCTCGTTCCATGTATTCTCAAATTTAACGTTTGAAAGCAATCGCTCCTCCTAAGGAGCAGAAAATATTTCGAGTAGGATGGACCCAGATTTTCGCAGTGTTTAATGTTTGAGCGGGCGCTATTATGCTGTCTTCCCAACTGTCCGACCGGTCCCAATAAACATTTTTAACAGCAGTAATGAAGTGAGCCAGACCAAAATCAAGTAAAGTTTCCCTGATTTCAGTCCAGTTGCTAATACTGCCCTTGGCTTGGAATTTTTTTGTAAAGTTCTTGCCAGAAATAATTAGAAGGACCATAAATACGTCTGGTTCTCAGCCATCTGATCACCGGCCGTCACACTTGACGCCGATGCCGTTACCGCAGTGATACAAAACATTTCGCCTTCATTGGGCTCGAAGTCTGATACTAGCAGGATATATCCCCTGGTCCATTCGGACGTTTATTTCTTTTTGATTTCTTTATACTATTTTTTTCTTTAGCGTTGCGGTACCGATGTATTGTGTCGTAAATTTACATAGAAAATGCCGCTGTAGACTTTTTCAATGGAGGTTTCTCTTGCGATTGCGAATTACTGCAACCAACATCACATGGAAACAATGATAAACGGAATAATAACAACTTTGGATCACAATATTAAGTCAGAAGAAAGTAATGCCTCATTTCCTGGAGTATCGATTCACCTCTCATTGGATGACATCGAGGTTGACAAAACACTGGTAACAAGCTGCTCTCGTCCCAGCTGCCCCCAAGTCCTCAACCCTTATTAGAACTGGCTGAAACCATATCCAGATGAGAACTTAAATACGAATATAACGTCACATCCGGTACTAGACGTCCAGTGGCATAATGAGAATCACAAGCAGGTACCTTACACACAGCCACAATAGATACTGGTCCATCAGATTGGACAACCCCAAAACTGTACCTTTTTTGTCACCATTAATGCGGCAACTTCCGTATCTACAAGCTGGTGCCACCAGTGTTCCTTATGTTCGAACAAGTTTCACGTCGTCGTTGATAAGTGGACTGTACGCTTGGTCAACTTACACTTCAATCATCTGAACGTTATAGTGTAGGTATGTTTTACTCGCGTTTTGTGCCTTCGAAATGTAATATGCTGTTGCGGGAGTGGATTAGCTCAAAGCCGAACCTTGTTCCTGCAACAGAACAACTGGGTGAGTTGGACAGATTTTATTACTGGAACACGCTAGTGCAAGGGTAATGGTTGTCCACACTGAACTGAGCTGAAGGCCTTCAGGCATCCTAATCTCTCCGCTTCAACTTTTAGTGTCCTCAGTCTACAGTGTACAAAGAGGATCTCGAAGAACACAGTTCGGCGGATTAAGAAAATCCTTTAGAAGACTGTTTGAATGTAACGGAGACAGAACTCTGAATGTCTTCGAGAAATGTGCGACCAGCGAAATGCCTGTGCCTCTTGTTGGTCCTGCTGACCAGCGACTTTCTCCTCTGCTTGCATGCTGGATTTATGCTGTGACGGGCTAGAGATGCTACTAATCGGTGTTTCATCTATTTCAGGCATGTCGATACCTAGTCCTGCGTAGCTGTACGTGCGAGTTGCAGCTCGGCCGATCCTAGTATAACCAAAATGGGACGTCCGTTTTCAGCCACAGGTTCACATGTGCTATAAAGAGTAAGTGATAAATTTTCAGATTCCGTATACAGATTGGGCGCTATTAGGATGACTCTGCCTTTCTCTCAACGGCCGGATTCCAAAACAAAGGCATATAATTCAGTGGTTCACATACACCAGGATCCGTGTCACTTCCTGGTAGACGCATAGGTGAGTAATTTCAATATTGCTTCCTAATTTTTTCCATCATCTGGACATACTGTCGTAGATGGTACCATTCATTCGCTATTGATACTCATGCCACCTTCGAAATGGAGTAATTATGTATTACAGCTATTATTATTTACTTCGGTTTATTTGCACATTTGTCTTTTGAAAATATTTTTTGCGCTACCGTGAGTGACAAATACCAGTATGTTGTATATGTGTACTTATTTGCAAACGTTCTAGTTCTTTTGTCATGCTCATAAAATGCACATGCGTATGTGTTTAAAATCGGCATGCGGGCAGTGCTAAGGTGGATTATTTAAATATATATATATATATATATATATATATATATATAATATGCACATGCATGTCTCCCCATTCTGCATGGAGCAATCCGGTTTGCGATTGCATATAGCCCTTCTGAAAACGTTTTGTAAGTACAACGGTATGTGCACCGTACTATACATTACAACATCTGCGGGTATCTAATACATAAGCATGAGAATACGCATATTGAGTCGTTAGTCTTCTTTATTGTTCTGTGCCAATGTCCAAAGAAGTAAGATTATGTACTTGTGTGGGTACCTAATTGACATTATTGGACATCCTGTGTTTCTCTGAGATAAATTTCTTCTATCAAATAAAGATATGAAACATTTTGCTCTGATCATATCGCATACCTTGCCGGTAACTTGCCTACTAATTGTAGACGGTACTGTATTTTTAAAGTTGAATTCAATAAATTATGGAATTTCTCCGATAGGAAGCGAAATCAACGGTTGCAGGGGAAAGTGAAAATGCCTGATGAATGGAGAATAGAAATACATAGAAAAGGTGAATGAAAGCGTAGTGGCATCGATATTTACGGAAAAATAGATTTCTCCTGGGCTTTATCTTCTCTAAGATCTGCTTTGACGCTTGATTTCAATTCTGTGGCATTTGTTTTATCGCACACGAGATCTATCGGTTTCCGCTCATGCCGCACTTTTCCAGAGTCACTGCTTTACGACAACTAGGCATTGCTTTGTCGTGGCTTGCCTACGCGTGTATTGTCGTATCGGTGCTATCTCGACGCCACGGTTTATGCAATACGTTGCTCGCATCTGGTTGTTGATTCGAGTTTTCTGTTTTCTACTGACTGGGGTACGTTGTCAACTGCGGCTTCAGAATCCAAAAGAAAGAACGCTCGGTGCTGTATTCCGGACGTCTTCTAAGTAAACATTACCCGGGGAACTCTTCATGAATATATCTTTTGTGCTTCTGCTAAAATATTCCATTATTTTTTCTCAGATTTTACTAGGTCTGTTGCAAAAATGTTTGGTAGAATAGTGGCTGAGTGCTGAAAGATGAAGTAAATTGTGAGTAAGGGAATAAAGGTGACGGTTTGTTGCTGTCAACAGGTATCGAATTTATGTGCGTTTCGCAACGCGAATGAGCACCCCAAAGAGATTCTGATGGAGACCGAATGGATTTTGCTGTTTGGTATCGCTGTTCAAAAACTACCGTGCACATGTGGATGGCGTCATATTTGGCTTGTTATATGAATGTGTTACCACCGAAGGATGGCAAAATCACGATAACCTTTCCAGTTCTACGTCGACCTTGCCCTCCTCCCTCCTAAGAGCGCTAGTTTTCTAGTCTCTCCTTTGAAGGGTAACAGCGACACTAGTTTTCAAAGCCCGGTGCCCTCATACTGGTTGGTAGGAATAATCTCTAGTTCGTTGAATAACTCGATGTTATTTTTTACTGCAACATTCCCTGGTTTAAAACATCCTAAGTGGACTTTCTTCAGACTTTGGTGTGTGCCTTCCCATGTTCCGCGTCTCAAATTCCGCCATGCGACCACTCCCTTACTAAATACGCTGCCCTTTTGTGTCCTTCCCCACTGACGGGATTACCATCTTGTCATTTTTTGGATTCTGACTGATTCTAACCGTGCTTCCAGATGGTTAGAGCTCTTATCGTTTTGCCTTGGTGCGTTCTACCGACAGTTAATCCATTTCATCACATTTTCCTATTGCCCGGTTTTCCATGTACTTCCCACAGCGACACTGACAAACTAGATGAATCTTGTTCATCAAATTCCATCAGGTTTGTCTGCATGTTCTCGTTTAAATTCATTTATGCACGTTTTCGGTGAAAATTATTCAGCCATTTCGCACCCAGTAGTATTTCTATAAGACCAACAATTGTGTTTGGGATTAGATATGCAGTGACGCAGACGACTACCGTACTTTCGACTTCGAACTGCGCCCATTTCGATACGAGTGGTCCACGGTGTAGCCCATAAAAATCATAGGAACATTGACTGGAGGCAGGTCAAGGATCATACAGATTGGACGGGCGTTTGTCAAGGGTGGGTGAATGTAAATCAGTGTGCTGGTCCATTTGACTATGTCTTGTGGGACAAATGGTTGGGATCAGAGTCACTGGGGTGGGAACGGTGGACATGTTACCAAAGTGGTTGTAGGCCGTGGTCGAATTTTGTCAGATTTGTACAGACCAATTTTGAAGATGATGGTGGCTTTCGTAACTTGACTGTTCCGTGTGCTCGTGATGTATATGCACAATTAGTAACTGGTTGAGCCTCATTTGTTTCACTCCCAAATTGACTTCTGCGATGAATCGTGCATACTTATTGCAAGGATGATGCAAACTAGTTTTTGCTCTACTGGGCACTGAATTATAAAACCACCAAACGGAGCGATTACGTACTGTTAGGGTGACATCATCCTGCGTCGATAAGAGAATCGGTCACTTTGAGCCGATTATCCAAACGCGAATCTCCTATTGCCTTTGTGACCGCTTGTGCGTCACTCTTACTGTGCTCGGTACGATTGCAATACTGGCAACCCTGACACTTGACCGGTACAAGGAAACGACAGTCGGAAGCGGTAGTAGGTTGAGTATATTTTGACAGGAGCGCGCGAGCGAAGCGTGCGTGAGTAACGTGCAAATGGCGACCGTGCTTGGCGGTCAACGTTCGGTTAAACAAGCGATCCGGATTAGCAAACCATGTTCCGCTGCAGTCAGCAAGCGAGACAGGCCAAGGCCTTCATTCGTGTTCAGCTTTTACTCAAAATCAAAATTGCCCAGCACACTACTCATTCGTGTTGCAATGATCTTGGGCGAGCGTCATTGAGACCCAAACAAAAATTTTGATCAGGAAAGTTTGGCTTCAATCATATAACATCACCTATCTAGCACAAGTTCGAAATAGTCTGCCTTTTTAACCCTGTAAGTGGCTTCATTAACTGTCTTTACTTTGCAGTGTTTCACAATTCATGCAAATCCTCAATTGCTTCATTGAAGCAGCCATCCACTAATTTCTCGGTTACTCGACATTTCAACAATAAGAACTCGTGATCTGTGGACTGAAGCACTGACACTGAACCAAAACACAACGACGCACTCCACTTTTAAATTGTTCTATTCGCATTACATCTACATTGCTACCCTAAAAATGGAGTATAAAGTTTGGTTTGGCCATTTTTAATCGGCTATAAGAACCAGAGCATCATTTTTGGCATGGATGATGCGTAAATTATCAACAAAATGAACGGAATACCTCGGTTTGTGAGTATAATCTATCCCGAATCGTTTGCAAACCGAGACGTTGGGATGGACGTAAATGAATTTAATGTTTTCCGGCTTCGGACGTCAAATATTAAGTTAATGACCGCAATTTGTGTTACCGACATGCACATTTAGCAGGAACTATGAATGGCCGATCTCTCCCGTAACTCTTTGTTGAATCAAGTGTTAATAAATTCGTGTTCCACGGGACAGCAGGTAATGTGCTGGCAAACCAGAGAGTTAAATTTGTTTGCAACGTTTGTTGTTCCAAACCGATCTGCTAGTGAATGGAGCAGCTCGTAAACCGTGGTTAGACTTTTGCTCCTGTCTTTTTACTTTGTGCTCAAGATAGAAATTAAAATGTATATAAGATCGAAGTGAGCAAAAGGGAGATCACGAGCTATCTGTTACCGTGAAAATCGTTTGGTATAGAAGTAATGGGTTCGAATCTAATAGAAATCCCAATTGGAATCCGGCTGCAGGTGTTTGTCACACTGATCGTGAATCGACGTGAGCGAATCATCTGCAATGAAGCAGCTACAAAATAAGCCGAACCTATTGATGTGGTTTCTATCAAGATCAAAAGAGTTAATCACGTGCACCATTCAGCTGTTCACATGACACCACAGTTCTGATAATGAATCCAACGGAGCGGTCCGTTGAAAAACTGGCACAATTCTGGCATTTACCAAGTCTGTAGTTCGTGACAATCTTAATTTGTAAAACAACTGGCCTAATATTTGCGTGCATTTCAGACAATGATGAGAGATCCCGGGATGGCGCGGTAATTGGATGGTCGAATGAACTTAATAACCCAGTACCGAAGTGGTTATCGAGAACTGAGAAGTCAATTTAGTGCAAGCAGCGAGCGTGGAAGGCGACATAATTCACGGTGGATCACAATGAAACGCGTCTATCCACTGTGGTTAGGCAGAATACTTTTGTACTGGTCTCCAGAAAAAAATGAAAGGAGTCAAAATAACCGACTGTCGGTTGTGTAAGTTTAGATGTGAAGGATGAGTACGCGGTCGTCGTACCGATAAACACTGCGTTTTAACATCACAACGCTCGCCAACAACGATCAACCAAACACAACATTATCTTTAACCGTACAAGCTCTGGCGTCACAAATAGAATGAATACCACCATTCTGGCAAACAATTTCGACAACTCATTCCATATTCGGAACTTGTCTTTTAAAATGTTCCTAATTTTTACTCCACACGCTTTTCATTTGCGTTTCCTTGTCGAACGGTGCCTTTTGTATATTAATCGCCCTTGGCGTATATGATTCACCTTTCTTTCCTGTTCGTGAATGACCTGTTGTGTACAAACGGTTCGTTTTCCACACACCTCCAAATGTGACTAATCGATGGAACATTTTACAGCGTAAATGGATACAGCTGGACAGAAAATAAAAACCTGTCTAGTAAACAGTCTGGGTCACCTGGCTTTGAAATATAGTGAAGTCTCTGAAGGTTTATGTGCAATATAGCCGTCCCTCACGGCCCATTTCGTACGACTGCTGGGGAAACTAACAAACTATTCCGATTACGTGTAGCTCAGGGCCAGTTGCGATTTGTGGTAGCTATTCCAAACCTAGTCAGAACACTCAGGTTCTACTGGGCAAGTATAGATCACGATTAGATCCCTTGGTTTTTGGATGCAGTACGATAGAAATCGCGATCAAATAGGCACAGAACTTTGGTGATGCAATACCATTTAATCTTCACGGTCATCGGAAAATTCGCCCACATTTGAGTGCATAAAGGCACTGGTTGACTTCACTAAGACCGCGATGATGAGTTCGTGATGGAAACTGACTGTAACCAACTTGTTGAATTAATGTAGTGTCGGACAACCTGACAGCTAATGCCTATAAATGCATCGCTATCATCCAGAGATATCAACCGAAAGGGGAATTGTCGGGTGCCTAATGCTGGAGGGGAACAAACTGTTCAACCCCATTGTTACTGGTCAATAAAATAGCACCACATGTTCCATGCTTTTCGAGTATTCAAAGGATGTTTCGGTGGAACTTCTGTTTGCATAAATTTGATGAATGCAAATTGTCCAGAGACAGGTAAGCAACTGGTACGGAGTCAAAAGTTGAGCAACAAAATGAATCCAGGCATGTAGACAGACTGGCCGGAGAACGAGTGACAAAAGACAGATAAATAAACTTCCGTATTTGATAGATGACCCGAATATTCTAACCTGGCTTACCCTGTGACAGCCTCGAAATTGTCTAGGTCAACGTGCGTCTGTGTGTGTGTGTGTGCGTGTGTATGTGTGTGCGTGCGTGGATGCTTATGATTTACGATGACTTTCATACTGAGTACAAAGACGAGGTCATTTTGGTTAAATTATACAATTACTTTTTAACAGAAGAAAAACGTAGCTGTCAGCCATATAGGACAAATTCGCATTCCTCTTAGCATAAACACTTCATTTGCCATTCAACTGTGCAGACAGCCGGACGGATCGATTACGAAAGCGGATAGATAGCACATATTGATAACAGAGAGCGTTTTGTTTCATTACTGAAAAAAACATGGATGGATTGCTCACGTTTGTGATACTTATCCGGTGCACTGCAAAAGAAAATCAGCGCTCGAAATCGCCTGAAGGCAGCATTTGGCCCTCTCCAAAGGTCACTCAGATTTAAGGCATACGGAAATTTTTGAGAATCAATAGGAAGAGAAAATCGGTAAATCAAAAACGAAGGAGAAAAGCTTCCAACGGATTGCTGCTGTGATGGTTTTTATTCCACCGAAGTTAGGAAAACAGCACAGATCATGTAATCTTCGCAGTTATTAAGTAGGTGGATTTGACCCAGATGGACAGGAATTACATGCTACTTCGTTAATCAGATGAACCATTCACCAACAGCGAAAATAGATGTTAGGTTGAAAACATTCACTCCTGTGTACGGTTAACGAAAGTTTTGATATTTGAACAGAAACGACAACGGAATTGCAGTGTGAGATACAGATTTTATCTGTGGGTATACAAAACGAACAATAAACTGAAATCGCGAATTAAATTGGTAAATCACGAAGAGTTTTACGGAGTCCAATGATTTCCAAGTATGTGTGTGTGTGTGTGTGTGTGTGTGTGATTGCGCGTGGTTGACTAAAATCACGGATCGGTAAGAGTGAAGGTCATACACATTTGAACACAAAGTGGCTTTGACGCCGGTGGTCGATAATGTATTCGATTCATATTTATCACCGTAACTGCACCCTTCAGTCTAGCATCTGTGTGAGGAAAAGTGAAACAAAATCAGAATTAAAATCATAGGTGGTTCTTGTTGACCTAAAAATTTCTTTTGTTTAACTTCAGATCGTTTTTGCCGGTGGGAAACTTAATATACTCCAGTGACATTTACTTACTAGGTTGTAGCGACCAAGAGATGACTGGGTTTGAATGTATAAGCTTCCCTACTGTGATCCTTAAACGAATAATTAAATCATGGCAATTTGGTTTTAATAAGCGTGCTTGCAATCGTGTTTGCCACATAGTTGCGAAGACGTGTTTGTTCGCATGCCACGATGTCAACTAGGCTTTCATGAAATGAAAGTCACACTGTTGATTGCCTTACTCGTGGGCGGCTGGAAGCCTAGCTCCTTCAGCCTGCTACTCCATCATCATCTCCCTCGGTTTAGTACGTGTTTGACAAAATCCACATTTAGATAAATGTGTCGTTTACGTGAATACCGGGCTATGAAAATGTACGAAAGCTTTGGAGCCACTGGCTTCGTGCCCGCTTCTTTGGTTCGCACTCGAGAATAAATCTTACCAGGTTTCTAGGATGTTAAAATTCTACCGGTAACTGACCGCACAAGAACAAGGATGCGTTTAATGCAACAAAGAATCAAATGTAAAGTTCTATTCTGTCTCTGCCCATCAAAGCAGCCGTTAAATAATACGTTTTGTGGATGGTCAAGGTGTCCGTGTAGGCAAGTTTCAAATTCAAACTTATTCAAATAGAAGGATAATCAATGGCTTACTTGTTGAATGCTAAAATCTTAAGAAGCCAGCGAAACCGTAGCATGCGACAGTTAAGCTTCTAACGGACAATGCGGCTATCAAAATAATTTAATAAGTGAATACCTGATTTCATATAAAGGCTATTTCATTCTCCAAACTTTGGAGATTTTTCGGTTTCGCATCCTTTGAGAGATGTCCGTAAAGAGCTGACGTCCGCCGAAAGCAAACACAATCCTCCTTATTTCTGTTTACCGTATGAAAATACTTTGCATCGGAAACTTTCCACGTTTATGAATAGGTTAGTTGGTGATGGCAACGGAAGTTTCAAAACTTTCCTTTCCATCTGAATCACAATCACTCTTGGGTAATAATTTCAAGTATCTGAACATGCACCTAACGCTCGGAAATCTGTGGAGATAGGGACTGTTAGAAGTAAGTGTGAAAAATATTGTTGTACTGACATGGAGCTATTTATTGATCCCTAAATGCCCAAGTGGATTAACTAACGATCACATTCCCATGAAATAATTCACCATGTGATATCATCGCTCAACTCACCATAAAGAAACCATGGAAGCACTGTGCTTCCATGGTTTCTTTATGGTGAGTTGAGCGATGATATCACATAGTGAATTATTTCATCTTTGTTAGGAATCATCAGCAGTACATATGGACCGCGCCCGAACTGGGACGTGAAACCGGGACGAACGATTCTGAGTCGAACGCCTTAGCCATTACGCTATCGGGCAGGCTCTGAACGGTTTGTTCAACTTCACCACATGATTTTGCACCTATCCGTTTTTCAGCAAATGTTTTGGTTGTCCGAAAGAAAACTGTTCCACAGAGCTACATTTCTGCATCTGAAACGACTTCGCTTACTGGACAGTCAATGTGTTCTCTGAAGGAGTATCTACAGTTTGCATGTAAAATGAGACGTTTGCTTAGGAGAACCAATCCACAATACCTATGGGCTTAGAGAACCGTTTCACTGAATAATCGAGCTTACTTTGTTACTTTTTTGGTCTCAGTTTACTTGGTACGAAAGTTCAGGACGGGTTACCTACTAATTTGTGGACTCTAGTTAACCTGATACTGAAAATACAGCAGAAGCCTTTTTACTACATTGAACACTCCATATTCAACTTAACACAGACCATCGTTGGTCTCATTTCGTAATCATGCCCACCTTACTGCCAATGTCCATTTTGTGCTTGTCATTTCCACAAATATATCACAAACGGACTCACCGAAGTCGTCTTTTCGGGGCTGGTCACTGCTTTCCGGGCTTGGGTTCCAGGCGGAATCCAGGGCAGGCCTGGAATGCATCGGAACATTCTCAAGGTTGCGGAAATCGGAACGGCCATCAGTCCGGTGCTTGGCCGTGATTAAGGTGGGCTCAGGCTCACTCGTTGAACCACCGCGACCAAACAGTGGCAAGTTTTTGCCTGACAAACATTCTACCCGTAACAGGCCACAACTTCGCTGATGGCACTCTGATGTACTGGGCATGATCAACCAAAAGTGAGATCATTTCTACCTAACTTTTTCCATCGACTTGGCAAGGTTTACCAGAAAAGAAGCATGAAATCGACCAGTTGATCACAGGTCAGTTTGGAACAAATCTGCTGCTATGGCAATCACTCGTACTTGCCCAAAGTTTACATGTGCACCCCGGAATAATCAGGTCTATCCCGGAATGGGCGACAGAGTTGTACAACAATTATGGAAGGGGAAAATCTACGGTACAGCTAACGGATGCAATGAATTATACACAATCGCTTCTTCCTTTTTCGCCTATAACACTGTTTTCGTTTTTGCCATGATTCCAGGATACGAGATCTTTAGACGGATCAGTGGGATGTGTACCAAACCATCACGTTTGTGATGGTTTCTCGCGCACCAGCACAATATGGAAGCTAAAGCTATGTGCATATTTAGCCTACTATCACGTATTCAAGTAGGTTAACTGCAATTTATGAAACTAATTACATTGCCCTTCGATAGCAGAACTGCCACTTTCAACCCACGGTGTAAAGAGGGTGGTAGGTTAGCCTCATCAACTACGAAACAACGTGACCTTCAGAGAGGAATTAAAAAGACATTCTTGGAATATAATGTGAGTTCGGCCCAAAACTGAGAGCAAGACCAACGGTTAGACAAATTCTCTTGTGGTCCATCCAAACAATAAATCAATAACCATGATGCAAGCTAATAACGGGTTTATTCCTGAAATTAAATATCCACCGCAGATTATAAGCAGCGTCTTGTGAATGAGTCCGGTCAATACATTTCATCTTCATTCATAGATGGGCGAAGCGGAAATACTTGAGCTATTTAAACTATGAATGCATCATTGGGAATACTGGATTTTAGAACGATTTCGAATTGTCTACAGGAAAACCTGAGAAGGTAATAAAATATGAGGTTAAAAATTTCTGTAGTTCGACGGTAGCCAGTGGAATTTCTGTCGGGATACAGAATTCCGGGGTGGAACCTAAAAGGCTATCAGTAACGGATATGCAGATAGAAACGGCCCGGTATTCGGAGTATTAATGAGATATGCGGGGCGGGTTTTTAATGCTCAGCAGTCAGAAGACACAGAATTAGTTCCCCATCAGGTGAATTCCAGTGACCTCATAATTGTCTGTCTGAAGGAGTTCATGAATGCTCGTCAGGAAACGGGATTACCGTTTGTCTGGTCAGCATTGGAAGACCGACAGATTCCATCTTCTTAGGAACTATGGGAAGACGATATTTCTATTCATTCTTTCTGTTTGCATATTTACCTCCTTTTGAATAGAGTTATTAACATATGCTTGCCTATCATCCATCATAGTGATATCAACATCCAATGAATCACACTCCTAAGAATACCGATGATCAGGAGGTTGACGCACTGGTGTGCAGTTCCCACCATTCCATCATATGGCTCACTTTAAATCTCACGCGACTGACGCCGAAAATACCCATTGCCTCTCCAATGATAACCTTTCAATTCAGAACTTTTATCGGTTCTAGTAATTCTGTTGCTTACATTTAGTCTATTAAATCATTACCGACACTGGCGTTCGTACATATATATATATATACAGAACATTAATCAGCAAATCCCGTTTGGTGAATCCACCAGTCTGAAGGATTTGTTTACGGTTTAGGTACAAAGTGAATAGATGGTTTACGGAACTGAGTAGGGTTGAACTGACCCTCTTTGACCGACGTCAGACCTACATGCCTGCCGCATGAGTGTAGTGGAAGGAAAAAGTTCCGTAACCTCCTATTTCCATTAGACGGGAGGGAAGACCAGCAACTGTGATCTTAAAACCAGGAGTAGCACTGAACTACATAAGATCTCACTGAGCCAGGTCAAGTGTGGTAACGAGCCGGACGACAATGACTTGCCCTCTACCACCAGGGTGGTCGAAGGATCCGGGGTCCCCGCCTTAGATCATTTTTGAGGTAACGCATTCTTAGTCCACCTGACCATCGCCTGTTCGAATCGTACTACCAGCGGTCATTTGCTAGCACGATAGCCTCTGCATAGAAGCAGCTTCGCCCAGAAATGCTGTGATAATAATGGTTGAGTTATTGCCGTTAGTATTATTGATTTTTAGAGGATCTGCGTTCCAGGGGTCACTAGCTTCCGTCGATGGTTATACCTGTCTACAGACAACTTTGATATTTTACCCGGGACACGTCCAAGCATGCTCGATGGAAATCCCTTACATTCGATGCAATGTATATGCATATGCTAAATGCAATATTCAAAGTCCCAAAATGTTGGCTGTGGATTCGAATTATAAGCACGTTTTATCTCTGTCCCCAACTGATGTGGAAATCAATCTCAAACCCCATTATTGGGGAATATCAAGCTTCCTACCTAGATGTGAAACAACATCAGAATATCAGTTAGCGAGCTTTTCAAGTCCTATGTATAAAAAGTACACTGATTTGACAAACTGAAGCCTATTCGAGACCAGTCCAAAGTTAACCGTAAAGCTGTAAAGGAAATGAGGATCAATCTGTGACATCTAGAACATCCTATTCAGTGACCCAACCACCATTAAATGAAATTCAGCAATAACACAGTGACAGAAAGGAGGCTAATGGGCATCCGTAAAGGCCACAGGAAAAATCTACAGGGAATTTAACCTGAAAAGAGCAGTAACTTTTTTATGGGAATACCACGGAATTGCTTGCGAGCTGGAATGTAATGAACGGCGACTCACGGTCTGGGGTAGTTCTAGGAAATATTGATCGGAATAACGAGACAAATACATTACTCTGTTCAGCCGCTTGGAAAAACATTATTAGATTTGCAAAACATTCGGCTATGAACTCTAGTTAGCTTAGCGGTCAAATTCTGTACGTCTGTGAGTAGAATTCACCATCAAGGCAAAGGCAAGATGTGTGTCAGTGGCTTCTGTTTCCGGAGTACTGGGTTACGTAATCTGATTAGCATAGCTAAGGATCACTATTCCATAGGGAAGATTTTAAAGATGAAATAGGGCCAGGTGGGTTTTGGTTACTATCTTGCTTCACAGTCGAACACCCGTAGTCGTGAGCAGGATAACTGTCCGCAATGTTTTGATAGCAATTTGGCCAGATGACTAGAGATGTGTTCCAACATCCCTTGTGTGGGTTATCTATCTGTTTCATCGAATTAATGGTGGCCACAACTGAACGTGGACTTATTAGCCAGATCTGAAGCAGAATGCTGTGGCTGACTGGATTCACTTTGGTGTATAATAATTGTTCGGGGCGTTAGCAACGTGCGAACCTCTGGGACTGGCAATGTGCAACTTATGGCCAAAAAGGATTCATGAATCAACGAGACTGTGTGTTGACGTGGTGTGGCGGTTTGCAAATATCCACGACCCAACAAGCTATGTGGGATCGCATATCCCAAGTGGAATATTCAGTAATTCCTGGAAAATCAATAGGTAGAGGTTCGACGAAATATTCTCCTGGCCCTCCAGGTTGGGGTTGATTTGAACTGGCAAACCAGTCGGAAAAATGAGTGAGAAAGTACCGGGTCCGTGCACATGGGCTTACACTCAGCTTATGCTCTAATGGTTCTCCTGTATAGCTGGTGGATTCTATAACAGTCTCTGTCCACAAATGTCCACGAATAGTACAAACACCATAAGTTCCTACTGCATCTATCCTCTCTCCGACTAATCACGACCTCTTTGCCTGCCGCTTCGAACATGCTGGATAGTGACAACTGCGCACCTGCTCAGCAGTTCCTGAGCTGGATCAATGCTTCATTGTCTTGTGAGTGAGACTTTTAAGTCAAAGATCCAAATTAAGGTTTCAAAAAGAAAAAAAACTGTGGTGTGGGCAGCCGAAAAGTATCGATGCATCCAATGCATCCAACATCTTTTTCACGGCGAACCTTTCTAGTTTTGCTTGCAGATAAAAAGCTTTCTTGGTAGCTTTGTGACCTGCGTCACATTTAGGTCTTTGCTGACGAACAGCAATAAATTTTACTGGATAATAACTAAGTATGAATGCTGGGGGAGGAACAGCATCGAATGAACGATGATGAAAAGTCCTTACGAAGCAGTGCAAAATTTACAGAACGTCCACTCCATGTAAATTTTCCGAGGATGAAGCGTTATTAGATCCCTATCGGTCGTCTCGTCAGTTGTGATGTCTAAAATGTTTTGGCCAACCATTGCATTCTCCTTCAAGAACTGAAACCATTCTATGGATGGCTTTAAGAAGATTCAAAACTTTGATAAACTGTGCAGGGTCACTGAAAATAAGGATACCCTGTGCATCTCTTTCATATAAAATCGACTTCTAAATATATTCATTCAGTTTCGTTTTGTCATTGATAGAAATACCAAATAGTACCGTAGTGGTCATGGTGTTCGACCAGTAATCGTTCATCATAGCTTCCTTTCCCATTTTGGGCGAGAATCATGTGCATCGTTCATGGATCCGGACGAAGACAAAACAGTTGTAGAGCACTCCCCTAGTTTCGTCATTGGTGTTGCATCAGTAATTGTTCCCTTATTTTGGAACTGTTATCACGGATACACCATGGCGCATCAGTGTTTACCATGAATTCACAAAGCGATCATCTCTTCCGTATTTCGGTTCTGAGTCACACTGTAGGTATTTGAACTTGGCGCCCTCAGTTGTTAGCGTACGAAAAGAAAGATCCGTCAGCATTTGGAAGCGCTTCAAACTTTCCCACTTGACAGCCTTCTAAAGACCGTATACACCTTCGCAAAACACAGCAAATGTTTTTGGAATAGTGAAACAAAGTAGACGTCAGCAAAGTCAAAATTATCCCAGATAGTACCTACGGTTGCTTGCTGTCTCTGTTTTTTTAACAATTATAAGACCGCATGGAAATTGGGGTCTAAAGTTAATTCACGGTGTGTGTGTGTAACAGAGAACATTTTCAGATAATGGAATCGCAAGTTTATATCAGAGTGGACTGTGAAACGGCATTTCTATGCGACAGTCAAGAATAAAATCGAAAAAGTCTAGCTGATTGCAGCATGCTTGTGTGCGCGGACTCGGCAAAACGGGTACAAGTAGATCACGAAAATCCACTTTTTCGTTTGCTTTAGGTAAATCCGAGAGAACTTTGAACATATAACGACAGTGAATATTGAACCAGCTTATACAGTCGAGAATGGAAGTTATTTAGAAGCTCCCGGAATAAACTCTCTGGGAGGCCTGTGCAGGAAATTTTTTATAACAATTTCCTTATTAGAGATTCTTGGCTATCGACAATCTCCTGTAATCCCCTTGAGGATTAGTTGCCTTAGAATGGATTGACATTCCATATAGTCATCCTTTTGCTACTCCCTATGTCAAATACTTTTTTGACACAATAATTCCAAACAACTTAACAGTCCTTGATAAAAGAAATCGACGGATGTTTGCTAGCTTGATAAAGTATTCTGTTAAACTGTAAGTACTTGGTGTCCAAACAAATCCTTGGGACAGATACCTTCAGAAACTAGACGAATTATGATTGATGCTATTTTCACTGCAACTTTATTCATTTGCCTCTCCTGATTTCGCCACTGCCTGTTTCAAGGGGATCCTCGGGGACGACTTTATGGAAATCCCAGAAGATCCTCAGAGGAGACTCAGGGGTAGTTGAATTAACTGATGTGGTGAGCGGCAGCGTCATAGGAGAAGACTAGGCATCATCATGCCACTGAAGTAACCTAAGGACTACTTGTCCAATGAACATCAAATATATGAGCCGTATGCACGCTATTGGTTCTCGACTAACATACTCAGTTGTTGAAGGAACTCCGGATGTTATTGCTGGAGTTACCAATCGCTACTGAGCCACTGGCTTTGAATTTACACCAGAACCCAAGGTCAGGTGGATGTTCATTGTTGATCGCTTAATTTTATTTTCGTAACCATGAGAAGTCAGTATAACTGAGGATTCTCAACACCGCGGCATAGCGGACAAGAGTCAAATGACTATTGCATGTATCCTTGATTATTACACTGAACCTTCTCCAATGTTTCGCCATAAAAAAGGAAGACATCTACAGGACTGTCCAGAGAGAATTTTCAGCGGTAACCGCCCGCGCACACAGAAAAACCATCATGCAGATTAGGATAGCGAGTTTATTCATCTCGCACGGGAAAGCGTTGGCAACATTCGTGCTACCAATCCAGCATAAGGGTTTACCAATTAACTATGCACTCCATCAGAAGAGAATGGAAAATATGAAAGCTTCACGTCCCAGGGGTTTAAAGTAAGCTCTCAGTGCGAGAAATTGAGGAACCTTTTGGAGAATTTGAAGAATGGTGCAAATCGGTTTTGCAATCGGTCTATTTTGCTGGTAAATGTTAACATCTAATGAGCACTAAAATCAAAATCCGTAGAGATTTATCGAGAAATTCTGCTTGAAACATCGCATTATTTACTGCGCGGTAAGCTTGTTTATTTGAGCAGGAAAAAAGAAGGACAGTCCTGCTGATGGGAGCAGATATGATGTACCACAAACGGGGAGAATTAGTCATTTGGATGACAGATATGATATCCAAATTGAACGAAAGTAGCGGTTCTTATAATGGTGCTTCATATCATGATTTAAGCGAGCCAGGGAGGTACATCGAATTGAAAATATTAGTTTCTTCACTGTCGGCATCTTTTTTCAGGCGGTGCTCATATCTGAACCGGTTTCATCCAATTTCATAGAAGCAGGTCGGACCTTGGTGTATTTGAAGACATGCTTACTAGTGTGAAGTATAAAGTCCATGGAACACCTGCCTTTCAAACGTCGACGGAAACAACAAACAAGTGATGGAATAGAAGGTACAAAATACTTTCATAAAAAAGCTGATGAATTTCGTAATGCAAGTTTTAGGATGATACAGACAAGCCCAGACAGATCTATTGAATGGCAAAGCACATCATTCCTGTGCTTCAAACTATCTCCGTCGAGTCACTTAAGCCAGTTTTGGTTTCTCTTGCCCGGTGAACTCGTAATTCCTCAGGAAGCCGACCGGTGGAGATAGAAATAGAATATCAGGTGAATGTTGGCAAATCAGCTGTTGGAATAAATGCAAATCACAAAATTTCGTTGTTCTATGCAGCTTTTACATCACTGTGTGACATATATTGAAGATGCAAGTGTTTTTCTATCGAAGCCATTCACGTGGTCGAAATTCGTTCATTTGCATCCTGTTGCACCAGTCCTGAGAAAGCCCTCAAGCATCGGGAAACAACTTTTCTCGGCAATGCAGCGGAAATGAGCGAAAACGCAGTCATTGTGCCTCGACCAAGGAGAGTTAAACATGTGCACAATCACAATTTCACTTCAAATCATGAAGGTGTCAGAGCGAATTCTGCAACAGTTGATATGCTGACTGAATTTGTCACCAGATGCAGACAAACAGCGTTTTTGTTGTTTGAACACAAGATGGACCAAGGTAATGGTACAACGCGGCTGATTCGAATTTGTATGAGGTGTTTCAGGTCTGATAGTTTTAATAAAATTAGTGAATCATAGATTGATTTATCGTCAGAATTTTGACGTAATCAGTTACGGTAAGAATATCAGCTAAAAATCTTGTTAAGCTCTCAAGTCATTCGCATATGATTTATTCACTACTAGACTATTTAAAGGAGTATTTACATTACCGTTCTACTTATCGAAAACAAACATCGACTTGATTGCTTTGTCCATTATGGCGCGGGCATTTTTTTCAAAAAATATAAAAGCACAGAACATTTATTTCGCATTTGCTCGGGACTGGTTCCGGAGGTTCTAACAGGGTTCTACGATAGGTATTTGTATATATATATATATATGTATATATAAAAAGCTAACTAACTAAAGCTAACTAAATATGTAATCATATCAGACTACGTTTGATGTTAGTCCAAAACCTTGGGGTGTTCCTTCAGGCCACCTCTTCATCGTGTTCGATCGAGATTTATCGCCTTCTGGTTAGAATTCCGACTAGATTTCTTGACAGACTAATTTGTGATTGGGACACAATAATGATCATCAAAACTGTTTCCTTTTAATCCAAAACTGTCAAATACGATTTTTTCCGAAACGCTGGGTTACTTTGGTGCAGTCTTTTACCAAACGAAATATTTTGATCGACCGCCCCGTTGTCCTTGATGGACACAACGAAAAGGCGTTTTGCAATTCGATGATTGATGTCTATACGGAGGGCTTTCCGGTGCGTGGATGTGCAAGGCAGATATGTGCGATGTGTGGGAGCTTGAATGCTTACGTCAATCTGAACTAGGAGAACAAGATTGTTGTGGGCACCACACGCAATAAAGTCTTGCAACAGAAAAATCAGACCTAAAAGAGTTCAGCAAAGAAATGACAATCATTGCTTAAGATCGGGAACACGTGATTGCGGGATTCGCTTTATAGTTTACCAAGGATTTTAATAAGGAGAGAATCGTATAGTATATCCTTTGGCTGATCGATAAAATGTGTTGATAGAATAAGAAATGTCGTTTTGAAACATTCCAATCAGACAATAATTCTGCCTATTTCGAACTTTTAAGCCATATACTATGAAACTGCATTGCGCAAGACTTAAGTGAACACTTTTTGCAAAACAGTATCAAGCCCTCTAAAACTTCCTGAGCCCGATTCACCCACTCTTCACCCCACGACTTCTCTTCATGATCTGATTTGCTTTCTTGTCGACTTAAGCGCCTCACTTCTAGCGTTGACACTTGGTATTGATTTTTCAAAATCAGGAGTATTTTTCTTTGTTCTTATTGACTCACGGTTGGTTTGTCTTTCTCCCAATGCGGCATCGGTTGTGGTGGAACAAAATGGAATAATTTTTGACTCCCAGCCACTGACAGGAAATTGATTTTTGGAGAAGCGGCACATAGGATCCGATAAGGACACTTCGGATCCGGATGTTACATCATGAGGCAATTTCATTTGCGACGACAGGACTTTCCAGATCTTTCAAATGAGAGAAAACAACGGAAGGTGCAAGTGAAACAACGACGTAGACTTCCCATTCACATGTGATCAACCCTAGCAGAAATGCAGCTACCGTTCCTGTTTGTTGATCGGCACATTCTCGTCGAGATACTTTGCCCCCGAACTTATAAAGTAACTATGTGGGTTCAGCTAATTGTCAATTAATTAGGTAATTTTCCAACGTACCTGACTAAACGCAATGGGATGGTCGTATATCAGTTATGTCGTAGGGAGAAAAGTTTTCTATACTAATAGGGTGGTTCAACAACTGTGATATCGAAACTTGGGGAAATCCATCAGGATTGGTGACCAGTTGGATGACGATGAATGCATATACGTCTGTGTGTGTTTGTGTGTGTTTATGCGTAGAGGCATGCATGTACGTAGACCTAGTGCTGAGGTGTAAGTGCCAACATTCACTGTCATGAGAAGTGCACCTGTAGTTTCTCTCTCTCTGTGTGTGTTAGTCGAGTATGATTTTTCAAACCTAGGCCTCAAGAAGTGAACCGCATGTATCGGGATGCTGCAGATCCTGTGGTTAGACAAAGAGAAACAAAAAATAACTCGAAATGTTTTCCTCTAATTTTCCTGTCACCAAAAGGTTGAAATGAATCAGGATGCTTTCAAATGTCATCTGGCAGCAGATTTACTCCCTCGCGGCTGTTTGTAGCTTCCTGTACACGTATGCAGAGAAAGTTGGACCGGATGGAGACAAGCTTTTGTGCATTTCAAGTTGAATGACGCAATCAACTAGCGGAGGCTGGAGATTAATTTGGCATTAAGAATTCACCACTACTGGTATTCGCGTAAATTCACCGCGGGGAGAAGCGCTACACAAACCGGGGTCTGCTAGACATGCGGTGATGGAGTTCGGTGAGAAAGCAAACCTCTTTCAATCTCCATGGGATTACTCTGCTAAGTTCGGCCAGCAAGTCGAAGAGAGCGGGAACTGTGAAGCGGAAAATCTTATGGGATAGCATTTTTGTGACAATAAGTGTGAACTATTGGGAGTTGTATCAAACTGGGAGGCAGATGGTCGAGGAGTTGTCCAGGTCCTGCCCACATGGTGTACTGACTCATCCAAATGTAAATTATCAGTAGCATTCTACATGTCAGTCAGATTTGGGTGCGTCTAGTCAACAACCAAACGAGACAAGTGTATTCTGTTCATTCTGTGTTGAAGGCCTCAGTCACAGGAACAATGAAAACTGGAAGTAAATCAAGACAGAAACAACGATAGATACCAGTGAAACCAACGGACATGCGTGTGCGTGTGCGTGTGTGTGTGTGTGTGCATTTGGGTGTTTGTGCGTAATGAAGTTAAACGCCAAAATATTCGGTGGTTTAGATGCTCAGTCAAACTCGCGCGTGGAAAAACTAAGGGAGCTGTATTTGAATATCGAGACATGTGTTGAAGAAAATATATCCGACATCGCTTTTGACACTGTTCGTTTTCTTCAGATCGTCGATGTCAATGCACACACACGCTATTATTTTAGCAAGCCGTTTGCGGCAAAATGAAAGTACAAAGCTCAACCGCCTTAGGATTGTAGACATACACGAGGGAGAAATTAAAAGCGCCAGTACCAAGCGGATTGATATTCAATATACAACTTCGAATTAACTGGTGCCAAAAATGTTCCATACACTTGCATTTCTGATCAGATAAATTGGCCTTGACAAATGAATTAGGTCACCGAATGCTACACCGACCAGAAGGTTACGTGAAATCCAAGGAGGGCGGGGGTAGGCGCAAGAACGGATAGGATTGTATTGATTCTGACCGGAAATGAGTTGATGCAACTGTGCCAGTGTCCACACGGGAGCCGGAGAAGAACGCGCAGTGATTGATGGCGGTCAGGCGATCGATAAATTCTTCGTAGTTCGAAATAAATGGGGAAAGGAAAATTCCAATGGATTATTTTGTTCAAAAAATTGGAATCAAGTATCCAAATTCACTGGTCTTATTTTGAGGTGGCAGCTATGTGTCTATTTCGCTGTTCCCGCTTGCCAACCAAGAACTGTGACAAATTCGTTTTCATCTCCCCCGTTTCCGTGATACTTAGTGTTACACAAACATTTGCTAACAGATCGATTCATACGCGCGTGTTCTGTCTTTTTTTCTAACTGGCTGTGGATTTACTCTGATTGACGGCTCGATTAACGAAGCACACCATCGAGTCGAGCGGAAATGTTCGATTGTGTGCAAGCAAATCAAGCCAAAAGATAGATATCACACCAGCAATCTTCATACGAAAGGACACTAATGAAAACCAGTTTTCCGGTAGGTGGAATCGTTGTCCGTTGTGCAAGCAATTCGATTCCAATGACAAAATGCCACTGATGAGAATGGTTAAAATTTTGCAGATGAACTACAGAATGCGTCTAATGAATCTGAGGAGTAGAAGTGCAAAAAATCGAAATCCATTTTAGGTCGACCTGTGTAAAAAAACAAAGAACACTAAAAGAAGGAACGAGGGTGGAGAGATCTGCGAAATGGTAAACACTGTACAGAAGAGAGCGGAGCAAAACCAGTAACCCTAAACGCATATGCTATATTAACTGTACTGGGGATGACAGTATAGATGATCGGGAATTAAACGCATCTATTGTTATGTGAAGCAGCAAAAATTCAAATGTGCCATTATCTGAGTTCTGCAGTTGTCATCATTTTTCTTCTGGTGTTTTTTCCGTATGATTAACCATGGTTTTTTCGTGAAAAGGACAGATCAATGGAAACGGACTAAAGTCTCAAACCATTCCAGGAAAAAAACCCAATAATGATATAAATAGCGTTGTTTGTGCAAAAAGACCGGCAGTGTCAAGGCGGTCTGCATCGGGGCACTCCTATCTGAAGGTCGAGGGTTCGAATCCTCCTGCTACCGGTCAACCCACTCACCGGGCAGCCGTCTGATGGGTAAGAACTCTTTCATGAAAATGATGTAATTATTATTTCATTACTAAAAGAATAAAGTGAGAAAAGAAAAGAAAAGAGAACGGTTTATGACCGGCTAATTTCCAAACTCTTTTCTGATGAAAATTTGCGGGGAAACTTGGTGACAGAGTCTGCAATCTACAAAACTCCGTCTCCAGTCATGTATTATCTTAATTATTCTATAAAGCATACAAAGTGGCGCCGTCAGACTACTTCGCTTGAGGTTGGGAGATTTAAAGCGGGAGTTATGGATTTGCTTTTTGGATTTTTCCTTCAGATTAAAAGTGTAAGGATGAGAAATCAACAAGTGTTGGGAAGAAGGATCTACAATGCAAATAGAAAGACAAAGGACCAAATTCTAATCTTGTTGTGACTGATTTTCTCATGTTCTTCCCACCATCTCGTTGTTACGGCCACTCATCACCTGTGCACCACATTAAAATGATGTTTAATTGAATAAGAAAAGAGAATTACAGCGTGATATGCATATTTATTTTGACAGTGCCAATGTTTATTGTGAAGCATGGCATTTATTATACGTTAAGAGCATGATAAAAATGTTTATACCATTGAAAGCATTGCAGCAGGTGAAACCGATTAGGATTGTCACATCGGTGTTAAATAAAACAAGGTGCAGTGTTCATAATTTCAGCTCACCGAACGTAGGAACTAATGTGCTCCCATAAGCAACGTTAGCGTAAAAAGGCCAGTCAGTATGGAAGCACTACAAGCAGCCCATGAATCGCGTAATCGCCCATCCCATGGGGTTTGCGTGCACGGTAGAATGAATGGGAATGGAATGAATCAGTCTGACGCATGTCAGGAACTAAACAGAATCAATGCGAAATTTGGCGGGATACCTAGGGTTCTATGTCGGGTTATTCAGTGCAAGTGTGTTCATGTGTCCTATGGGTCGCTCTTGGACCAGTGACTAACTCCGCCAACATCAAAAATCATGGTTTAAAGTGTTTTTAGTGCTCACGAACTTGTAATCCCCCAAGTTAATTATATGATCATCACTGTCCCTACCGAATTCGAAACTAAAGTTCAAAACTTGAGTTACTCCGTTTTCCAATCAGGATCCTGTGGCATGTATGTATGGTGTATTTCTTGTTTGTTGCACAGGGTTCTGAATGGCGGCGGCCATTTTGCGTCAATCTTCTTCAGGTTCTCCCAGTCAGTTGATGTTACAGATCCAGTAAAAATGTATAGTCGCTTACCCAACATCAAATTTCCCTTGGAATGTGGAGAATCAGACCAGATCACTTTAGGCGACTTGAATTCTTGCGCTCATCACCTAACGTTTTCGCAGCATGAGGGGTTTTGAACATCGTACACTTCCAAACGTGGAAGCACTGAACAGGTACATCACGATTGGCTGCTCTTGTTCAGAGGAATAATGGAATTCGTTTGGTGACGAATTAGGGCCTAGCCATAGACGACTGGTCTACCGGTTAAGTCATCTGGCATGGTCCCATATGCATCCAAGAGATTTCGCACACAAGTATATTATTCAGTACGTTGAAAACATGCCTGCCACAAACCGCTTGGTATCTACCTCGGGTTTTCAATTACCACTGACTCGAGAACATAGTCGATCTATCTGATTATTGATCAACGCATACAACACCTGTAAAAATATTCGATCCAGGTAAATTGCGCAACGGATATCATAAGATAATATGCAAGAAAGAGTCGTTCACCAACGCATATAGTGTGCCGAGACATGTTGGATTAAGTGAACGAGTTCAATGAGGCACTTGAACAATAAAGCTGGTGAAAATAAGATCAGGTCATAATAAAAACCCAAAAACTGGAGAAGTTAGCCAATATACCACCAATAATGACAAACACTAATTTTCATGAAATAATTCACTATGTGATATCATCGCTCAACTCACCATAAAGAAACCATGGAAGCACTGTGCTTCCATGGTTTCTTTATGGTGAGTTGAGCGATGATATCACATGGTGAATTATTTCATCTTTGTTAGGAATCATCAGCAGTACATATGGACCGCGCCCGAACTGGGACGTGAAACCGGGACGAACGATTCTGAGTCGAACGCCTTAGCCATTATGCTATCGGGCAGGCTCTGAATGGTTTGTTCAACTTCACCACATGATTTTGCACCTATCCGTTTTTCAGCAAATGTTTTGGTTGTCCGAAAGAAAACTGTTCCACAGAGCTACATTTCTGCATCTGAAACGACTTCGCTTACTGGACAGTCAATGTGTTCTCTGAAGGAGTATCTACAGTTTGCATGTAAAATGAGACGTTTGCTTAGGAGAACCAATCCACAATACCTATGGGCTTAGAGAACCGTTTCACTGAATAATCGAGCTTACTTTGTTACTTTTTTGGTCTCAGTTTACTTGGTACGAAAGTTCAGGACGGGTTACCTACTAATTTGTGGACTCTAGTTAACCTGATACTGAAAATACAGCAGAAGCCTTTTTACTACATTGAACACTCCATATTCAACTTAACACAGACCATCGTTGGTCTCATTTTGTAATCATGCCCACCTTACTGCCAATGTCCATTTTGTGCTTGTCGCTTCCAAGAATTAGCATCTACAGTGAGTGGCAAATCAGTATTTCATGTGAAAGCTGGAAATCTGCGATGATCGGCATTTTATGCCCTACCGCCTGGGGAACTTAGTGGACTTTGACGAAACTGTTCGCGTACTCATCTCAGAAGGAGACGGACATGAGCGTGCTTCACAAGGTCTTAGTAGGATCAGAATACTGTACCAGTTACCTGCCACCACGTCCAGGCAATGTGTATCGGAAATCCGGACAGTGCAGAGAGATGTCCCATGTACCCATGGGGAAACATTTGATTACAAACTACGGGGCAACAGATGGTAATGTTCCTACTGTGCCAGTGTAACCCAGGGAGTAAGTGGTATGGGGGTGAAAACACGAATCCAGAGCACTACGCTCTTCGATCCGACTCCGGAGAGGGATAGTGCAGCCAATATCAATCTAAGTAGCAAATTGTTAATATTTTTACTCGAAATTATTTACCATAAGTTGCGACAGCTCAGGTCTCCAACATGAAACGGTAGAAACCACGTACACTAATTTCATCCGTGTTCGGAATAGGCCACAGTGAAAATCCATCGTGCTTGAAGTCAAACGGTCTTTCTATATGCGCTGATACCGCAAGGTGAATAAATGGTGGTACTAATTACCCTTGATTTTAACGCCTTACCATTAACATGGTAGTTTAAATAAAAACAAACGTTTTTGTTGTTTTGCCGCTGTCTTATTCATTCGCGGTTTTTTCGAAATGGATTTAGACCGAGCCTGATGACGTTTGATTTGCTCAAATCGTCTTTCTCCTCTTTCCTTTGTCGCTGGTGCGGTTTCGCCTTTTTAGTCCATGAAGGGATCTTCACTGGGTAATATGCTCTACTTGTGAGACGACAAGGATTAATTATTTTTTTCATTTCCACCGACATACTCCAGCTAAATCGACTGTTCAGTCACAGCAAAATATAGTTTTCTTGCGCTTTCACTAAAAATAAGTACGGATTATCCGCTTCCATTTACCAACAGGTGGTGGATGGTACAGTTGAATTACCAATGCCTTGAAATGCCTTCTAGCTATAAGTGGGAGCAAAAAATCAATTAAGTTTTATATGATGAATGCTTTTCCACCCGACCCCTCGTTGTTGGAGGTCATGTGCCATGTGAAAGGCGGCACAGAATTTGACGCATCAATTTAATAAGAATGTGAAGAGAAGAATATCACCGACAACCTCGTCTGGCTTTAAGAGAGCTCCAAAATCACTCGACCACTGGCAGGATTTTTCCAATGTGCCTGTTGCTTTGTTCCGTACCAGCCACCAAACTGGACAAATAACCACATTAACTTTGAAAGAACAATTAACTTGAATGCTTTTTTTGGGAAAACTGTGCGAAAGTTTAAGTAATTTTATTTGCAGACCTCTCTTCACATCCCAACTGTTACTTTTCGCGATATCAAGAGGCAATTTAGAATCACCAAGTCAATACGCACAGATAGGCCATAAGGGAGAAGCAGGAGGCGTGACCTAAATATCTCTGGGCAGGACACCTTTCATTCCGATACTGTCATTTTTCCTTATTATCTGGAGACCAGAACCTCGTGAAAACCAACAACCTGAGTCACGACCAACCCAAATTTCAAACCCATTAGGACATTGAACAATTCATATGTACTTTGAGATGCTGTATTATCTCCGAACACTTAATGTGAATCAGTCACTGCCCATAAAGTTACCTAACTTTATAAATTTGCATCTGCTCGGATGCGGTGAGCTCACATTGACTTTACGTGATTTGAAACGATGGTTAAGCCGTCGACAGAGGGCACGGCAGGATCCAAGTTTCCACAAGGTCATTCTCTCGGCCGTGTCATCACTTCCAAAGGTTTTGAGAGATTCGACGTTACTCTGGCTAACGTTAATTGAGCGTTTGTCTCTCCAAGCCCATGTTTACGTTCAAACTGACAATTCGCCGGTTTAAGTTCCAGCTTTTATCTCAAATGCCAAAAGTCAATACTCATCTGACATAACCACACCAATGAACACCATGGTCCATTTTTCTACCAGAGCATGCTATAGCTAACATAAGAAGCGAACACATTTCTGTTTGGATTCGACAGTGAGTGATCCCCGTTCGGCTTCACATAGTGAGTCAACTTTCTGACACTGACATTTTCTGTTCACACGTGCCGATTGTGGTCAAGTAGATTGAGCGTCCATCGTCAAAAGTCCAAAGATTTGCATCCCAGATCAGCCGATCACTTTGTAAGTAGACGATGATCCGTTGTTGCTGGGCTCGTTACAGATGACCTGCCTAATGAGGCCTTATGTGGTTTTGTGACACTTCAAGTTTCAGGGTCATAGCTGTCGGTTCCCCTCGTGCGGAGTGCCCTAGTGATTGGGCAGCATGTCTCTTAAAATGCATTCATGTTTCAAGCTTGTGATAAAAACATCCGAATGACTTTTATTTATATGATAGTAAGGTAGCTTTCGGTAGCTTTGTTTATTTGCAGGAAAATGCCCTGAGGATCAAGAAACGGAGGGCAGCCAGTGGAAAGTTGTCGCTCGACAAACAGACCGTTGATGTCAGACAGTACAAGAGCTGTGAACATCCAATTCCGAATGTTAAAATACTGACTGATCGGACAGCACCAATTCGAGCTTGTTGATTTACTCACACAGTCAAAGTTAATTTCGATCGAAATTAGAGGCGAATGATTAATTAGTTGCAATAATGCCAGGGTAAAAAATCAGTAAAACTAGATGAAGATAAAACCTGGACTAATTGCGCAATTGCAAAGGTGCAACATAGCACAGAAATGTTGGAACAGAATTACCAGCCAAACGACCTTGTTACCACAGATTAATCCGATGGGCGATAAGAAGCGTAAAATGTTTAAATCGGCAGTGTCGGCCTTTTTTGTCTAGTTGTTTGACGTTGTCTATCGCGTTGTGAAAACTGTTTTTGAAAAATGCATTCAAAGTACCAGAAACCACCTTAATTCACAGACTGGGTGATTGATGCGTCAGTGGAATAATACAGCTGTTTTCCAATGCTAGGTTAACAAGTGAGAAAGCCAGTTTGCGAAGTTATTTCAAACATACTGTAAAGTTCTTTATTCCCTGCTAGACAATAAATACAATCCGTCTTCACAGTCCTCCACTTTGTTCTCAAAAACAATTTGTGGTTGCGCTTCAACTCCCTTGGCCCACCCCCCGTCCCAATACAAACCCTAGACAACCAAAACAATTAACACCACAAATCCCTTCCCCACCCATATTTGTAAATGACTAATCCAATCCTTCCTATAGTGAAAATATTTTGTCAAGATATATATAGTGATGTAATGGCATGAGTACGAATCACTGAAAACGAGCTTGTTCGCCAACTTGTGTTTTCTCAATGTGCTCAGTGGTAATTTTCAAGGAATAAATACAAACTAGTGTTCCGTTCAAGCCTACTGGGGTGCCCAGCAAACATATCACGGTTGTTTCCGCTTCATTTGATCGAAAACCTTACAAGGGGATCCCGAGTGTGAACTCTGCATCTGCGGGTCACTTTCCGACTCCAAATCAGTCTCGATGCAGGAAATTTCTTGCAGTTATTTTACAAAAATCAAATGGTAAGGCTGTTTTTCAATCAGGTTTTCAAGATTTTATCCAACTTAGCCACCATTTCTCGAACCACGTGGTTGCATTTGAGTTAAATTCGAGTAAATAAGAACTAGCTGTGCCGTAGAAAATATTTCGATAAGATAAATTTCAGACACGTCATGGATGAAGTCAAAGATAAATCCTGGAAGGCATCGGGAATTCTTACTGGGATGCTGCTGTCATAAGACCAAAGAATAAGTTCATATTTTTCGCAGGTTGTCTTTCTAAAGCAGCTAGAATATCGGAATCTACGGATCACAACGGCGAAACTGTAAGTAAACAAAGCGGACCCATTGGTAATAACCTGAATAAAAATATCGCCGTCAGAAAAGGGCACGGGAAAAGTGTGTGTGTGTGTGAGAGAGAGAGAGAGAGTTGTTCTCGGAACCAAAGCATAAACTGTCTGCCTGACTGGTCACTTCAGTTTCTGCACCCAGTTTGCGTAATTTCATTTGAGTGCCTACCTGTCTGCTTCTGCAATGTCTGCCGCTGTGCCGCTTTTACTGTTACTGATCCCGCAAACAAACAGAGAACTAGGTAGACAATTCAATGAGAAATACAGCACACTTAGAAGACTGAGGTCTGTCACATTAGTCCAGTCTAAACGTACACGATCGACTGCTCAATGTTATAAAAGCAACACAAAGGCGAATCAAATTGTCATTCCCGTTTTTCTGAATAGTAGATTTGCATTTCAATCCGAATCGTTCTTGCTATTCACCGAGATCATTGATTCAGAGTCGTTTATTTCATTTTTCCTTTGAAACTGTGGAGTGCTTTTTGTATTCTGTATGGTGATTTGCTATTACTATCATGAAGACGAAAGGCAAAGAGAAGCGGATGAGTTTGTGGAAGTAATTGAGTGATTGATGCCACCTGGATCTAGTTCACAGCATCGATGACGATCGCATGCCTAAATATCGCAGAGATTCACGAAACTGACCAAAATGTTCAAGGGAAGAGTCTTCCATCTTGCTCTGCCTTCGGTATGGATAAGTTTCCAAATCACAAGGCCGATTCAAGCTTACCACAATTTATCATTAGAGCAAACTCAAGAAAAAAGGTCAGGTTTACGGCCGAGGACAAAGCGAGACAGAAGTACACATTTATTGCACTGGTGCACAACTTCAGTTTGTGGGTATGCACCAAACGCTTCTGTCTATGGATGACAGCAGAAAATGTCGTCTACTTCCGGCAGTTGAAGGAATCTTGAGCGAATGGACGCAGTCATGCATGTGGGTGTGTAGGTATAGTCCACATCGTGTGCATCAGGGTTCTCTCTGTGTTCACGCTGAAAATCTTTCAGAATTGCCCAAGCAAAGTGTGCATGAGAATAAAGTAGCATGATTGTTTGAACAGAAAGGTGGCCGCACGACTGAACTCGAGACTGGGAACTCGCTCACCCAACTTGTGGAGAATCTTCTGCTGTGTACGCGGATTTTAAAGAATGCCAATGTCGTTTTGAAAATGCTATGTGATTGAGCTTGGCTTGTAGAATGCATAAACTTTAACACCGGACCAAGGGAATCTATGAATTTAGATGCTGATGTTACTATTTTTTATGACTTCTGGTCAGTGAAGGTGATGCTTGAGCAGTGAAAATTTCAGCATGAACCGATGCCATGACCTCACTAAGGGAATGATGTCCCCCGTATAGTGTGCTGCGAGAAACGATCTTCCTACCAAGACTTGCTATGTCCGGACAGAATACCACAGAGGTCGCGAAAGTTGGTGCATTAGTATCATGACAGCTACGAAAAGCCGATATGTGACGCCCGTACCCGGTCCTGTTTATAAAACTGTTGAACACTCGACGAGATTATAGAAGGCTAATAAACTCAGCGTTAAGCTGAGTTAGGATCAATCAGTTTGCCGCAGTTCTTTTCCAGGGATACTAAGTTTAGTGGCTTGGTGGAAACATAATAACAGTTTTCCAGTACGTGCTTGTGTGGCTCGATACTGCTAAAGATTTCTACTGAGTTAGACTAAAGCGATTGCCGAGTTCTTCCAAGATTTTCAGTTCTGTTTGAGCTCCGGTTTTGTCTTATAAATAATTAATTACTCAAATTAAATCTAATATTCGGTTCAAATAAACTGGAACACAATTCTATAGAGTATATCATGTCAGTTCGCCTCGAGTCATTAGTTTTCCGCCTTCCAGACTGATCTTCATTTAGGGTGTTTGCTCTCTGATCACTTGAAAGTTGGGGACTTTCATATTTAGACTATATCACAGCGTCCAAAGACAGGGTTTTGCATCAGGTAACAAAGCTTACGGAGAGAATCTTAAACACTAGGTAAATACCAGGTGAGAGACGTGAATGTGCAGCTGGTTGCTTGCGCACTCGATCCATGGTGAACTGATCGGTAGAAATCAGAAATAAAGGACCTGCCAGCGGTTTGTCTAACTGCCTGAGTGACTAACTGGCTGATCGATCGGTTAATTAAATTTCATCATTCTTTTTTCGCCGAACACCTGGAGACAGACTGAGGAAGACCTGGTCCACCACAGATGGCCATTATGAAAGTACCCCGAAGGCTGGATAGATTTATGAAGGACCTTATGAAGCAATGAGTGTAGACAAAGTGACCTAATCGTGAAAAGATAATCGAGAGATAACAGTTATCTCAGTTTTGGGTCAGTGTACTTATACCCCCACATACAGGTGATGCGGTTCATTTGTAAGCGTCACACGGTTTTGATCAAGCACAATATGGAGACGTGATTGAAGCCATGATATGCCAACTGTGACCGATCGATTAGTTGATTAGTCAATACTTTCCACTTAAGGTAGTGTGCAAATTAGCCCCGAAGATAACTGACAACTCCACACCCTACGAAGCAAAAGGCACTCATACATCCATTCACTCGCTCCCTCGTGCACACGAATATCCGAACTAGTGAGAGTTAAGTGTACCCCTTTCTCTTCATGCTTATATCACATGTCAAGAAAGAAAACATATTAGACAAATAATGTGAGCCGAACCGGAGTCGTAGGATTAACATTCACAAAGCCATAACTTTTATGCAGCCTTCACAATCCTACTCGTAATTTGATTGACAGGACATTCAGTTATAACTCCATTTGCCATGTGAATGACTCATTCGAATCATTTGTTTTGTATATTTTGTTCCCAAACGGACATGCCAGCAGATTAGCTAGTTTGGGAGAGGTTACCTTGTCTAAACACCTGTTCAAATGTCTTACTCACCCAAATCCATGGCCGAGGGGCACAACAACACAAGTGCTAACCAAGCAATCGTTTAAAATCCCAGTATCGCAGATAATAGAAAAATGTTATTGCGGTCACCATGTGGGATAAAATGGGCGATCGTGGCAAACAGGTGACGAAGCCTTTAACAAGGATTTAATACGGAAATTGGAAAGAGCCCGGAAGACCATCAGTGAACTGGTCCATTGTATATAACGACATACAAAAGTCTTATCAATATCCGTTTTGCTCCATGAGCTGCTTATTATCGCCCGACAAATGCGGTCTACTAGGCAATCTCTCTGATCGGATTACAAAAGATATCTAGACGTGAAAAATAACCAGTGACAGTGTAAGTTATATTAGAATGATGAATGCTTAGAACTGGTTTTGATAAACCATGCACAACGGGAGATAGCAGTACGAATTTAAGAGATCAAGTATGTAACTGGCATCAGGGACGTAGATAACCACATTTGTCTCAAGCAAATGTGACAGAGTTCACCAAATCAAATCTAGCGAACGTCCCATCCTTGAAAAGAGTATAACAATAATGACAATAATAATAACAAAATAATAACAACAATAGTAACAATAGTAACAATAGTAATAATAATTTGAACTCGAGTTCCTCATAGGCATCCGTGTAAAAAGCTAATAATATCAATATGATTGAACTGACAGGACAAACAGCAATCCATCGTTTTGTGGTTCCTTTTAGCCTGATCCAATATAGCAAAATAGTGGTGGGATTGAATTAAATACTTTCGTGGTTTTGGGTCCTTGGCAGATTTTTGTCTCAGGGACTGCGAATAACTGGATGGTTGTTCTCATCTTCTGCCTGCTGCTTACCACATTCCTTCGAGCGAATATGAATCTTTCTCAGAAAATTGTTCTTGTCCATCTTATCTCCAAAATTGATGACTCCAAAGAACGCAATGAATATTGATCCACCACTGTTTCTCCAGCCTCAGTTCCAAACCACCGGATTCGTGATTCCGAAACAACTGTTCAGAACTCCATGCAATCGTGAGTGACCGTCAGTTTGAATTTTGTTACTATAGGTTCACTAGTGACTTGGCGACTTGGTGACATGACCCGATTCCTCCGGGTTCATTAATCAAGACAAATCAAACTTGGTGTCTTTAGATGCATCCAAGCCTGTCTACCGCTTTTTGCACAGAAGTCTGCTGTCAAAATTACCCAGTTTCGAGTACTTTCAAGAGCTCTCTTCCATTGCAGTTCTGGTAGACGGTATCCTATTGAACATTGGCCATTGTCCACTGATGACCCCAAGGGTTCAGTGCTCTTCCCCGCGCTACTCCTTTTCTTCATTAGTGGCGTCGTCACGAAAACTTCTCACCCCATCAACACTTTTTTGAGCGAAACCTCTGACCACCGTTCCTTATTTTACCCGTCTTCTATTGCATCCTCAGCTAACACTGTGCAAGATTGTACGTTCTTTTTCGCTTCGTTTAACGCTGATCTCAATGAGCTGTATGGAGCTCCAAAAGTCGGACACTAAAGTTTTCAGAAATGCTAGCAAGTATGGTTTTCTTAAATGTATTATTCCTGATCTTAGACTTTTCCTGTGTTCCATGATCTGTAAATCCGCCCTACAACCCGGTTGTTTTGGTAACTCTTTCTGCTGTCTGTTGGTCCCCGAAATGACTTTTCTTGTCCTGAGAGTGGGAAGTGACTGACCTCATTTCACATACTCCCAAGTAATTGCTCTGTACAAAGCTCAAATACTCCTACAGGTGAATACTGAAGTTGTGTTTGGGACAGACAATAATCCCTTTCTTTAGCCTTCCTCGACCGAATTCAAAGCAATGGCATAAGATCGATCGGCGACCCACTCCGGCTTTCGACGTTCATCCGCTGCCTTAATGCTGAGCAGCTGTTTCTTTGCCGTTCCCCCACAGGAAATCTCACGATTAATGCTTCTGAGTTCTTGATCATTTTACCCAGCGCCTTTCATTTAATCACCAGTAGGGTGAACAGGCTACAAGCCATCCTTACACAATGATTATTCAAGATTTTTTGCTCCATTGGCTCTGACTGTTCTTCCCTTCCAAGAGCCACGAAGCTGTGGAACATGGTAACCTTAGTTATATTTATTCACAAACACAGTGTGAACAAGTTAGTTTTATAAAAGATCTGATTTCACCCCTCACATGCCTTGCGTCTTCGGATTGTGGTATATACCCCTTCCGATGCAGCTTACGTATCCATCACGTAATAAAAGGGTTTCGATTTTTGTACGAATGGAAATAAGGCAGGGAGCCTTAACGGCGAGAGCTCTCTGTGAAAGACAAAATTTTCAATATACCAAACGGCGTCAAAATGTCCCATGTCGGATGTATCACCAGTCACTGATGCTTGGAAAAACTCCAATCAGATTTCTTTGACTTTGTAATCCATCGACCAGCTTCTTTGCAGCAAAATCTCTCTGACTGTCTGCTTTTTAGTATACCAACTTTTTCTTGGTTTAAGATGTATGCGTTCTACGCAAATACGTGGGTGCATTTTAGTACAACAAGTGAGAATTTGTTTATTTTCGGTCATGTATACTGACTTTCTTTCTTCTTTTCGGGCAAAGAGCCTTCCCGTGTGCGTGCAACGAGCAAATGCTGTACTTTCACGCAAGGCGATAAATCTGATTAGGGCCTATCACTGATCGCTTAGTTCGGTTTGTGGGCATTCTCACAAACAATCAAGGGCAACACTACTCATCCCACCGCGAGCCTCATCTATATAGACTGACGACCCATCACGGAATGCCTACATTTGTCGTTTTTTATCTGCTTTAGGCCTCCATGCAGATTGCGTGATGTTTCTAAGTGAGAAATAACTGGGCCAACAAATTATGCTGTTTACGGTCCAGCCGCGGCTTTCGAGTGCTTACATACATCATTTTATCTTTTTACCATGACAGCTGCAATTTTCCACGTTTGGTTTTAGTGCATTTCATTTTCATTCATTACAAATCATTTTTCACAGATTACTCAGTCTTCTTTTCTTAGTTGTAAAACAGTGATAATAATGACGACGACCATGCTAGTCCTTAATCCACTTAGACGAACGAACGCATCACCGGGAGGTTTACAATAAAACTACTCAGGTATTTGGTCGATGGTGGCCAAGCGGATAAGGCAGTGGCGTTTGCACGTGAAGGTCACGGGTCCCATTCCCCCCACCGCCGGTCAGCTCGCCCACATGGCAGCCCTCTGCTGGTCGCGAACTCCTTCCTGAAACATGGTGTACATTGTTATCTCATTAATAAGGGAAGTAAAATGTTAAAAGATTTTTCAGTGGCATGAATTTTTACTCTGTTCTTGTGGTAAGCTACTGAACATTTTGTTTTCAAGTTCAAACAGAACATGCTTTTCACATCACACGCACTTCCCAATCAACAGTAGATGCACATGCATCGTTGCCTATTTTATCTAGATGTTTGGGCTTCAAAATAGCTTTCATACTCTTCATGTATACATATATATATATATATATATATTTAGCAAATGGCACTGCGAAAATTTTCCCCAGAAAAAGTTTGACGTTTCGTTACTCCAAACAAGGACGGCTCACTTGATACGTCAACTACGACTAGAATACAACAGAGCAAAAATGTGCAACTAGTATTAGGTCAACAGCATCTTCTCGACTGTCATCCATTGACAGATGAAAAAATAAAATGATCAAAACGAAGTCGCAGAACCGTTCGAAAGTTTTGCACACTGAGTGTGTTTTCCGGGTGGTGATTAAGGGAATAAACTCTCAGGTTCGCTTTGAACAAAACACATATTGCTTTGGGTTTGTTACAGTCATTGCGGCGAACCACACAAGAAGAATCATAAAGATAAGGCGAAACCCACTCGGATAGAAGTCACTGTACTGTTTACACTGTGTGAGCTACTGTTGTTGAAAGGTGTTCTATTTTTTCTATCAACAAATGAATTTTTCTTTCACTGAACTTGCTGAGTTTCGTTTCAAGCATCACCACAGATATTGTGGTAAGATCTCATTACTTCCGGTATGGATTGATTCACTATTCCCTAGTTAGTGAAGAGGTTTTCCTCTTCGCCACTCCTTTCTAAGTGAACCTCTGCTACCGATCATTTTTAATGCTGGTTTCGCTCGGTACTCCATTGTATGCTGTTCTTGCACTTGTGTTCATGAACTGGGATCAAGCAAAACAAAAATACTTGGCAAGTTCAACGCTGGCACACGGTTCCCTGCCTAGCTGAAGGGAAATTCAAATGATCAATCAAAGGCCGGGAGCAACTTCCGTCACAACCACAGAGTACAGCATCCCGTGATAACAGGATGCCTGAATTATTGACTAAGAAACATATTTGAGTGACAAATTACCGCGCTTTTTCGGCTACGGATTCATTGTCATTTCCGTTATAATTCTGTTCTGGATTTCTACTCTGGTTAGCATAAGTTGCATCTAGACTTTACACTCCTAACGGACAAATTATATTGCAAGACAAAAACACTAATAAAAAAAGCTTGCAGTGCCAACTGGTTGTGCACCTACAATAAACTCTTATGGTTTCGCTTGGTGACCTTTCCATGGTACATAACTGTTCCTTCCTCCGGTAACATTGGATGGGCAATTTGTCTTGTGCTTCCATCCAGTCTTAGGAGAAAACTAAGCTTGTTATCTGCGAAGAATCATCTTGATTGCCGTAGGAACATGTTGCCAGATTCTCCGGAGTATACCTTGTAGCTCGGTGGTTTTATTTTTGCATCCAACGACTTCATCGGTAAATGAAGCGAAACACAAGCCAAAGCAATTCAGCCAGCATTAGTAATTGTCACTGAGGATTCAGGCACAGCTTTGGCTTACTTTTTGCTGGCGCGAATCTTATCCTATACGACTGTCTCAGATACAGTTACAACTTGGGATTAGACAGTGACTCCGTCGACCCTCTGTACCACGGAATGTTGATGTCTCCCAGATAATTTGGGAAAAAAATGGAAGCTAGAGGATACTGACAAATAACTAACGGAAACGCTTTCGCTTGATGTGACAGAGAAAATGATGCCAACATTCCAACGTGAGATTCCGTAGCTTAAGACTATTCGGATGTTATTCTGTTCATTCTGAGGTGTTACTCGTATACAACGGGCATAAGCACTATATGGGAGGTGCGTAACAGACATTCAACGAAACCGAAATGTACAGAAATGATTAATCCTCTGCGCTTCTCGAAGCCATAGAACAAAAACATCCACTAGCCTATTGTCTACTGCGATTATCCCACCAAATGGAATGAAAGAATTTTTCGATTATATACTTGCACGTAAATGAACCATAATGATGGTCTTACAATGTCCGTTTTTGTCTGTGCCATAAGTGACCCATTTCACAACTAAATATTTGTAGGATAAATTGGTCACGGACTCATAAGACTCAAAGGATAAAATAGTATTCACTAAACGACTGGAAAAAACGAAAAAAGTGAATGCGCATGAAAATACTATGGTTGGATTCCAAAGGAGTTAGTCCCTAAATTCGGTTGACCCATTTGATTTCATTTTCTCGTCACGCCTATTTATCATTTTTGTGATTCGTCGGCTGTTTTAACAAACACTGTCTACTAACTGGTCGAAGCGCACTTGTTCGTACAAAAGCGTCTGAAATAACGCGCGATATTCGGGTTTATCGGTTTTCGTGCTGTGTAGTCCTCTCGGACAAATTGCCGAACTGCTGAGCGCCGCACCGTATTGATGCCCGTCCACTAGCGCGCATGAAGCACGGTTGACGTCAGTCCTAGTTCTGTTCACAAGGCGACTGGGAAGAAGTGACGAAACAGACCAGTGACTGATGTGCTCAACTGGCCAATGAGGTGTGCCAGGGACGAGCTGGTTCTCAAAATGAACGCGGTTCCTCACATTCACTCTACAGCTTCTCATTTCAGGACCATTTTTTGAATTCAATCTTGAAATTGATATACTCACCAAAAACGAGTCAAATTAATTATCCAGTTGCAGTGCTGGGAATATTCGGAACTTTGGTTCACCTGATAAATCACGTGTTGGTATTTGTAAAAGTGACCTTAAAAGCAGTTATCGGAATGTTCCGCCTTGGAGATTTCGGATTTTTCTTTCCAGTTTATCAGGCCACTTTGGCAAACTCTGTTTTGTTGCTATACTCAGTTATACCGAAGTGGCCTTAGCAATCTGCGCGCTATCTGTAACGACCGTTACCAATCAGCATTTTGCTGTAGTGAAAAGCCTGACATTGTGCTCGTACCGAAGGCCAAAAATATTGATCGAAGATAGGCGTCCGACATTCTGGACAAATCCGTACGTTCACTTTGAAGTTTGGAAGTGATTCTGTCCATGAAATAACTGAAAATCCAGCAGGCATTAGTTAAACACCAACTACAACCCTTGAGGTGGTGTATGATCGATTATTTGAAATCAGGTGGGAATAGGCAGATTATTTAAAACAACTTCCAACCTTAGGGACAAAAAACCATTGTAAACGGGACAAATAAATCAACAGGTGTCCCGAAAAGGTCAAACTCTTAAGAGTCGTTCTTTCAAATGACGTTTGCAATTAGTTTCATATTGGACGACAATATCCCCCACGACGTTCTAGAGACGTTAGTAATAATCACATTGCTATTTATTGGCAGGTAAAACGGTGAACTGACCAACTTCCCTTTAGATCTCACATGTCAACTCTAAGTTTTAGTATTTTTCTTTCATAATAGAAAATTGCATTAATCTGCATATCCTCTGTAGCTTCATTATTTCTCGAGATCATCAGGAGAAAGTAAATTTTGGCTTGTTGGGTCCCTCTTCAATCACCTTTTTACTAGGAATACAGAGGCATATGTTTGCTTGTTTATGTATCGAATTCCTACTAGAGTAAGGATAATTTCTATCGCGGTTCTTCCTTCCACATTTTTATCAATTCTTTCGAGCGATAGAACCAAAATGAGAGCAACGGTACACATTTTCTTTCGTTCAAATAGTATTGACGCTTTGAGCGAAACGACTGAGCTGGATTCTAACCATGCTGAATCATCGTACACGTGATCCTAATTTGTGGCAACATCGGAGCGTGCGTTTCATGTCCAAAATTTGATCATAGTAGTGTGAAGGATTATTTGATTCAATTTGTCTAAATATAATGGGACAGAAATAATCTCAAAATAAATATAATGTTCGAGCAAGTGATTCCATCCTGATAAAGAAATGGTTGTTGAAAACACGTACAACTACATCGAGCTAAGAACGTTTCGACCCAAACATACATTACTGTTCTTAGTTTGAAGAGAGTCAGAATATTTAATCCCTTACAAAAATTTCGCGTTCTTATGATGGACGTTCCCGGGGTGGGTGTTTCATAAGCAATCACAGAGAAAACTCAAAGTGTACGTGATTCATTTTGCTAGTGTGCAGTTTAACTTCATCAATCAAATCATGGGGAAGCATGTAGAGGCAAGATTAGACCAAGAAATATCATGCATTGGTAATACACGTACTCGGATGAGGTCACGTAGTGCAACGAACCAAGTCTTGTTTCACACAAGGAGAACTATTCAATACGGAATTCCGAGTGACTGGATCAGGACAGTTTTGGACTGGAGGAATTAACTGTGATAAGCACAAACTTGTATGGTAGCCGTCAGTAATGGACAATCCATTCAATCAGCGGCTTAATTACAAGGTAGGTCGCAACAGTTGCCACTCAGATATGTAAATCTAGGTGCAACTAAACCAAGGAATAAAAGTGAAGCATTCTGCGGACTCACTAGAATAAATAAGGGGCCCGAGGGAAATGATTTAAAATCCTGCAAAAGTAGAATTTAAAGTAATAACGACTTTTGACGTACTTAGTATATCAAGGAGAAGGTTAGGTGCAAAACTGGAGCCAGGAGAGCTTCCCAAACTTTATGACTAGCGCATTTTACTTGGTATGATACTAAACTAAGTAAAAGATCATGTGAGAAAATCACATCTTAGTTTTTACCATTTACTCTTCGGAACTGTACTCTATTTGAAATTGCGATAACGGTCTTTAAGAATTAAGTCAATCAGTTTCTCCCGCTTCGTCAGAAATAACCTCGTAATTGTCCCATTATTTATTAAGATGGGGATTTTAGAACCCACGTTTTTCCAGGATATTTCATATCTCATATGTTTTGACTGTATCCACTTCTTTGGAAAGTACTTCAATGGAACATTGGTTTATACAAGTCAATAACTCACTTTATCATGTCTAGTGATGGCCGTTCCAAACTGACTAGACCAGGCTTTACAGGTCAGAGTATAATCAAAACGAAAATTTGGGTTTGTCTGCTAGTACTAGCCGTTTCTAGTCACTGTGAATAGTGTCTTATAGTGCAGAAAGAAAGAAAATCAATCGCATCGATGAAAAAGCAATTTACAGTTAAATTACAGTCGGGTGATAACAATACCATGTTCCAGATGAAAAACGTTCAAGAGGAACACGTGTTGGCAGTGAATGGTTCCGACTGTGTATGCAACCATGTGGATCAATGAAATCCGTGCCCTGGGGCTAAACTTGTGTGTGTGTGTGTGTGTGTGTGTGTGTGTGTGTAAAGAACTTGTCCAAACAATTGTGTCTTGATCCAAACCCAGTTGACTTTTTAAATGGAAAAATCAGGAGGGCTCAGGCCACACTAATGCATCACCCATTATCACTAGTTAAATTATTGTAAAAACATGAAATAGTATGTTCGCCAATGTTTGCTCGTTTGAATCAATTGAATTCCCAATGAAATATTTTGTTCAATGTAGACATCCGTATGAATAGAATCGAAAAACAATCACGTGTACAACGCGAGAAAATCCTGTTATCTGCCTGTATCAGACAGTCCAAGGCCACAATATATGTTGACCTGATATTTACCGCACAAATGCCAAACAAGCAAGGACATGAAATTTACCCTGTTCCGAGGCGCTCGAATTAACTCGGTCCACGCCCTTCCTAAAACGCAAACTGTTGATACTACGAACCCTTCAATAAATGATAAAATCAACGAACTATTTACGAAACAGTGGTGTTTGGCAAACAAAAATTGGTTACCGTAACGGAAAACCAAGACTTTGCACAAAATTTCCTGTTTGTTTCGTTCAAATATTTTACCGTATTTGTGAAGAACGGTGATGGGAAAAATTGGTCCCAGTGTCTGTTCTTCTTTCCGCCTGCCAGCCTCACACAAGATGGGAAGGTTCATCTTCGCCCATTATCGGATGATCGGAGTTGGTGAAAAGAAGTTCATTTCTGCCCCCTCATTTTTGTAGTATCTACTTTATGCAGTGCCCGATTAGTTTGAGTCATTATTTGCTTCAAATAATCTACACCCACTTGGAATTTGAGGGCGAGTTCCGTCTGTTCGCGTCTCGATTCCGGTGCGATGAGCTGACGACATTCAATGTAAGCCGCTACAGTTCTCATCGGGAAAGTCTGAATTCGGATACCACACTCGGTACGTCGTGAACCCAAGCACAAAGCTTGACTTCACAAACGTTAAACAAGCCACTAAACAGGCTCCCTCTCATTTCGCAGATGAAGCAATTCAAAAAATTTCCGTAGTTCCTCAGAGTGTCCATGTTGTGTCGACAGAAGTGACTTCCACCTCTTGCGTTGATCTTCAGCGTTAGAACCAAATGTGACAAAAAAGAACTTTCCGGAACATAGTTGGAGTAGTAATTGGGTGTCATACTTCATTTAGAGGCCATGAAATCCTTAGTTTTTGCAAAACTCTGTGACTTTCACCTTTCTTTAGAGGGCAGTTTACTAGCTGTTCACATTTTATGATGCACGTTATGCAGCACAAATCGACCACCCGAATAATGTACCAAATCCGCATAGGTATTACATGGCTGAGGTGGGCGGAAAATACCGGGAAGCCAAATTTGGTTTTGTCCCCATGTTGAATGAGTCAGATGCAAACACTGTAACAGACATAGTAGTATTTCTTGTCGTATACTTTCGGTACAGAATCAGAATGGTAGGCGTGAATCACGAAGCTGTTTCTTCCGTCACAGCTTGACAAACGTCTTTCAAATCACTCCAAACTGCCCAGATGACAGGTACGATTCGGTAACGTGGGCCAGATTTTGGTTGATTACTTTTTAATCCAAACAGAAAAGTCGTTGCTGATGTCGGAATCGTTGAAATGTTTAAATTTTCGGTTGGCCAAGTCATATGCAATTTTTAACGCAATATCACTAATTATTGTGAATGATATGTTGGTAATAACAGCGTTGTTATTATATCACTCACAACAAAAACCAATACATGGAGCATCGATTTTTCGATACAGTCCTTACGTCATTTGGTCCTGACACTGTCACTTATGTTTACATTTCAGAGATACAATTTTAGTGACACCACGTGTGATACTATTTAGTAAAACTGACGTGAACCATCGATTTGTTTTCAGACGCACCGAATTTGCAACCTCATTTGCACTTAAAAAGTAAAGCAATATTTACTTTGTGGGTTTTTATAATACGGAATTTATAAACTATTACTTGTGGAGGAGAGACCGGGAATGAATTCAGTTCATGAAAGCTTTCATAGTTAGATGACGCAACTCAAATGTTTGTTCCTGAGATGTTGTTAAAGTCACTCCATTTTTGCTCAGGATGGATAAAGTTCCTTGATGAATGAAACTATTGTATTGTCCAAGGAATGTTGCGTAAATTCCACAATGTTTTTTTGGAAGGTTGAAAACAGAAGCCCAATACTAGAGATTCCTGTGAATACAGTTGTCTTTATGGACGATTAGTCTATTCCAGAGTCACCCGCTGATTCGTTGTCTATTAGACAAGGTTGCTTTTCAGGATGACGACACATGGTGACTAGTTTGTTTGTTAGATTTTGAGTAACTTGCAGACGGTCGGTAAGACAGAATTTACTTTAGGCACCAGGCAGGTTTAGAATTTGATTTTGTTTATTAGATGCACGTACCCAGCATGTTCGTACGTTGTTGCTTGTATGTTTGCACCTTCCACCGCTGGTTTGTCACTAGAACTGAAGTTAAACCAATCTAAAAATCATGCGGGGAATCGTCAAAGATATTAACGTTTTACCAAGTGTACATTCTTCCTATACTTGCTATCTCAGGAAAAGTATTCGGTACTTTTAATAATATTTCACTGTATTTCTGAATTGTATGGATTTTTTCGATAGATGATACTATTTTTACGCCCCAGGGATCCAATTCTACAAGGCAAGCAATTTCGTTGTCGTTTGGTAGACGTATTGTCTAATTAAAAAATGGACTTTTTCAACAAATTGGGAATGGTTGTGGAAGCATAACTGTGCAGTGTTCTGCGTCACAAACTAGACGCCACAAAACAGCCAGTCTTCTATCAGCAGCCCCGTTCGGTAATGTGATGCGAGTTTCAGTGAGCATCTGAGATGAACAACTTTGTTATTCATACTTTGCAATGGAAACTTTGTATCACCACCGTTCACAGGATGTTGACGACGAGATGATTTAATGTGCGCTTTACTAGGCTTGTTACAATGGAGCCCTGTAACCGTGTGAAACCAAGATGTTCAGCCCTCCAGAAATGGGTGGCTTATGAATGAATGTATCCAAAAACTACGTGACAACCACTGCTATAAACGAGTCATTTTTCAACGAAGTGGACATTTCATCTTGCCATTCTGTAATCAAGGTTTTCCCACCGAATTCATTTCTGTAACTCTACCTGAAAATTATCTCAACATCGAATGCGATTATAATTAACCAGTGTTTCAGGTGATCTGTTCGGTTTGTCCACATGGTGATGTCTAAATCAGTAGGCTTTTGCATGGGTACGAGCAAGTTTGATGCGAAGAGGCATTCTTCGACTGCTCCTCACCTCTACATAAATAGATTCGTTGCCGGAGTGTCGATCTTGGATTTTCAGTGGTCTCTGAACCATGACGAAATCAAGCGGGACTAATGCGGTCTGGTTCAGCAAAAGGCTCTGTTTCAGACAGATGTGAAAAGTAGAAAACAGCGCTGTAGGTATAGATTACCAAAACGAAGAGGCAAACGATCCCTATGTTATTTGAGTTTCAATTGAAAGCAGAACATTCACGCTTATAATTGTGCCCACCTAGATCATATCGTTTCACCTTTAGCAAACCGTCATTCTGTCACTGCTGTCCTAAGAGAAGTCAGACAAAAGCTACTGACCATAGGAAGCATTGCTGTAGTTGTTTTGACTTGTATTCTATTCGTTAAAATATTTGAATCCGTAAATCAAACTTTACACGATCTGCAGTTGTCAGCTAGTCACCTCTCGCATTCTAGCACCACGTGTCGCTGTAATCGCATTCGCAGGTGACCACTTAAGCGCGAAAGTTGCTATTTCTACTTCCTCACCAGTTTCCAGTATCTTCATGCTAGAAAGTGCAGTCAATCTGTTGCGTCATCGTGTAGCAAGGAAATTATAATCAATGTCGTACTAAAGGGTGGTTTATGAAGCTTCGTGCACCTATTCGATTGTTCGGTTTAAATCGAACCAAAAACGATTCTCTTGAGAACAAGAAAATGAAATCGATGGTGCACAAATTGACTGCAATGCACAGCCAAAGAAGGACAGTTTCGGTATGCAATACAAAACCATTTGTCATAGAGTGCTGTTTATATTGTCTGTCTACCGTCACGTCTCACGTAGAAACTGATACGGTTACCATCGTCGGTAGATCAAAGGAAAGTAAATGCATGCAACGCTATACGTTTATTCGCCTCCCATTAGCGGAAACCGAATACGTGACCCGATATGTCAACATTTCTACAGGTACAACAATGTGCAATTGCTGTGCCGATTTGCTTGAAACAGATTACAATACAAAATGTGGTACAGGCGTTGCACTTTGCTGAGTCCTGCACTTTAGAAGTGAGAATTAGAAGTTCGTAAACTATCGTAATGTACTTGAGATAAGTGAAGTTAATAATATTACTAAAACTCACTGAGCACAACAGACTTTAAGAAGAGCTTAAAGAAGCATAAATTTCGAGAAAAGTCTGAGTGAAGGAAATGTCCTCTTTGTTGGAAAGTTTTGCCAGTAAATCTTTGATAATCGCAAGACAATGAATTAGGGTCCGCTAAAAAAACCATGATATCTTCCGTGCATGTCGATCGCAGTGCAGTAGATTTCTGCTGCAAGTAGATTTCAAAATGTCAAAATTTCCTTCCCATTATAAAAACCTCCGGTTTTTGTACCAAGCAGCTTGACCGAAATCATTTTGGTTTCTGTAAACCTTTGATAAATTGCACTTGGCCTAAACAAACTGTCGCGAATCTTAGGATCACTTGTGACAGGAAGTACATATGTTATCAGAGATATAGATATGCCGAAAAATACTTCCCCGAAGCAGAATGAAAAAGGCGAACTTAAACGTCCCACGTTAGTTTCCTATATTCTGATAAACTACCAGTATTGATGCATGTTAAAGTAATAACTTATTTAGTGAACTAGACTGTTAACGAAATTGTTCATTAGTCAGTTGTTCACCGTTCAACGGCCTAATCATACAACACCGGAAATGAACTCCGAGTTGGAAATAGGATCAAGCGGAATAAGTGAATAACGATTAATAGCTACCCAAGTAGGGGAGGAAACAGATCGAACGCCCGTGGCACAATGTTGGTGTTGATAACTTATGACTAGGTATCATATACAGACAAACCCTTACCTTGTACAAAGAGCAAAATCGATATATATATATATATACATTTTTGTGATAACTAATTCTTTTAATGACTTCGAAAGTGATGCGAGTGTTTGTTTCATTTCTTGGTGGATTTATTGTTTTGATAGGTAAAGGATTGCTCCCAGAATTTTTACGAAATAATGGTGCATTTTAGGTCCCAAATCACACAATTTCTCTTTCCATATGAGGAATACGTGTGTGTAAGATGGGTAACCGTTGCGACTACGATTAGACCCTTCATTCATGCGCGCTTCTACTGAAATAACTGAGGCATTTAGGAGAAAATATAGAGTTACCCGTCCGAAAAATCGATGCAAAACCTCTGGTAGTAAGTAGTTCAAGTGCATCAATTCATACTTGTCTTCTGAGGAGAATTTTCGGCCATTTCGGTCCTTCACTGATTCTATTCATCAGCCAAGAATCTGTTCCGACATAGAATTGTCCTTGTTTTATCTCAATAGTTTGCGAAAAAGAACTTCTATCTTCCTTTCGCTATCTTAGTCGACCAACCACTTGAATCCTAAGTCCGTCTTCTCGTGTATCCACTATAAGTAAGGTTTGTCCAATGGGAAAAGTTGAAAAATTGCTTCCTTGCGTGTGTCTAACCAAAATGACCGCATTTGTGGGATTAGCTTTGGAAACCTTCCAACCAAACGCATCCGGCTAACTGGATCAGCTGACGAGACGGTGTCTGTGGAACGGGGACTGGACTAAATCTTTGCATTTAACGTTACAAGTAAAAGTTACGATAAACTGGGTCAGGGTGTCCATTATTCCAGGTGGATTCCGAAGGTGTGCAAGGCAACTATGTGAAGAAACCCACTTTGTGTGCACAGCAGAACAAAAGGATGAAAAATTCGGACATTGGGGTGAAATGGTCGTTATCAATGTGCAGACGCTGTAGGAACTATCAAAACTATTTGACTTTGTTTGACCCCGGAATTGGGGACAAAATAGTACAAACCGTTACTCAAGGTCGCACTTTAACAAAACACTTGCAAGAAAACATAGGGACGTTCACTAACTTGCGGTAGCAGTAAGTTCATAAATACTGGTTATTTGACTGAAAAAGGACGGTTACAGAAGCTAACCGTGGCAAATGTAAGATATTGGACAGTTACACCGAACTGCGACAACCAGGTGTTGCTGGCTTTTAACAGTTGCACATTGTTTGTACAGAAGTAACACGGGAACACATGCATCAAGTGATGCACCATTTTTTGATGCATTCGGAATCTCATTCGATTCAGATGCGATAAACAAACTCCATCTGATTATATTTAACAACAGCCCAGTAGAGGTTTGACATGTTTTTTTATGAATCCTATGCTTGCTGTTACATTTCACATGGGTGAGCTTGATAGATGAATCCATTGGCCGATGACCATCGCGTGGACTTCAACTTCCCTGGCCAAGAACAGCGACCAGGGATTCACTAGTAAACTTCAATAACCCACGCAGGCGACGGTCACACGCGGTGACGAAAATTGCATTCTCACTCCCAAACCTACACAACGGAAGAATTCTCCTAATTATCCATACGTTTCTGTAACCCTATAACAATGACCTCTCAAGCTAGTTGTTAGCACATGAATTCAACTATCGGATGCATAGAATTGATTTTAAGGGTAAGGGTAGAATAGATAAAAAAACAGGTTTGTTTTTCAGTGTTGTTTATAATGAGCCCCTTGGACCGGCGGTGATCAAGCCTACGAGGTCGGGGCGCTTGAAATAAAAGATCACGGGTTCGAATCCCCCGCACCGCAGTTCAGCTTTCCCACTTTATAGCCCTTCTTAAAATAACGTGGATTGTTGTTTGATTAACAAAGGAATTAAAAAACAAACTATTACAAGAAAAGGACGCTATTTTCAATGTTTTGTTTGACCGTACTGTATAGTGCACCAAGATTCCAAGCGCTTTAGCAGATGATTAAGTTTGTGTGCTGTATGTTTTCCAATCTTCACCTTAGAGATTACTTTGCAAGTTGACGGACTGCTGATGGTTTTGTCCAGTTATTCATCACTTATTACAGTAACCGATGGATGGCAAGTTATGCCTCGTTCTGTCGATGATCACAGATGAATTCCTTAAAACAAACTCAGTACACTTTTCACGCACAATCACTCCAGACCAAGGCAAAGCTTCGCCCTGCGCAGCAAACTGAGGCCTTTCGAGCCGATATTCAACGGCATACTTAGTATCTTAGCGACTTTAAAGTGTTCCTTTCTTCTATCTGAAACCCCGAAAGAGTAACAAACAGTTGTTTGGTCAGGGACTGTGTGATCAAATTTCAGTAAATCAAAGTCGATAGAGGCGAGCAAAAGTCGATCGAAAAGGTAGATTTTTCGCTGCCATGTTTAACTTTGGAAAAGAGTCGAAGGTAAATTTTGTTATTCCTTTACTATTTTATAGTACGCAGTGCATTTCACTCAGATGCGTGTTATCGATCGGAGCTACTGGACAAAGTGTTAGCTGACAGTGTTCCGCAGTAGCGTGCGAAATTCTTGCCATGGTTTTGAACATTTATGGTATGCAGTCGGTTGTTAGAACGTGTTGGTATGCAAGCCGACCTTGTAATTGGATCTGAGGGAGTACTTGTAAAAACTATCCATATCTTGTCATAGTTCTGGTGTGCACATCAACTTCAGGGAAAGAAAACAATCTCATAGGGACGTTATTTGAAATTACTAAATTTTCAAAAATCTTTCCAAGATGGGGAACCATTTCAACTGAGAATCTGTTGCAGGATATCACGACAGCCGAGCTGTCATAATAATTGTACCCTTTAACAAATCGAGATATCTCCTGTAATTTTGCGCTGCCGATCTTCTTTACCACCAAGTTAAAGTGCTTCTCAGATAATCTGCTCTTGTTAAAAAGTTCCCCGAAATGTAAGGAACGCTAGTTAAATGGATCACGTGACTAGTCTTTAAATCACGTACACAATGTCCCTAGCGACAGTGAACTTTTCTGACTGATAAGCGAAAGGACAGTGGAAAATTTCGCGATCAAACATGGGATAAAACAAAAAAGTTCTGAAACGCACTGGGCGAATTCGCGCGAGCACATGTCATGTTCAAGGTAAAACCTTGTACAGAACTAGTGGAGCATATCAAAAGCCGAATGAACTAAGACTAACTTCCTCAAAATCGGAATAAATTATGCTTGAAAAAAGAGCACATTTTGAAGAAACTGGCCACCTTATGTTATTGATTTATATACCCTTAAGGTAACAAAAGAACCTCGATTGTTCCTGATCAGCTCCATAATCACCAGCTGACTTCTCTTTAGCTGATCTGCAGTTTTCCCCCCCACAGGTGAGTACTCGTCATCGACGAATTTCAGCCAAAAATCAAAGTGAAAGGTTGCATTCGAAAATGCAACGCTTGTGTTTAAGTGAACAACTGAAAATGGTTAAGACGGAACAAAATGATACAAAACCCGAGGTGAGAGGGATCCGGAGCTTAGGCTGTCACGCTGCACCTGGTTACCAAAGATCTGTCACTTTCGCGTCATGTATCTGACGGTGATTTAGACTTATGAATTGCAGAAAGATGTGTTGCGTTGAGTAGGTATAAAATCCTTTCGACCGTTCTCTTTTGGTAGCTTCTAGATCATTCAGTACGTATTAAGAGAATAGCTGCGAATAAGTGCTGATGTGTACTCAAGTCAAGCCGGCAATTAACTTCTTGCACGGCATCGGTATAGGAATTATGAATGTAATTACTGAATTACAAACTCGGCAGACAAACGCCTTTGAATTAAGTGGGCCGCAACCTGCAGATGGCTGATGGGGACGGTATGGAAGGCAGACAGAAAATTATCAGTATTTGATCAAACCGAGACCTAGAGTGGTTAACCATCGGTTTGTGAAAACTACGTCGTAACTTCATTGATGTGTCAAATTTGTGGGTCCGCCACTGACTAGTGTCAATGCAACACCTGATCGTGCTTTGAAAGTTTGGCGAAAACCGCACTTGTGACAACAGACTTTCAGGATGATTTTCGGCTAGCTATCACTTCATGCCTTTTGTTAGGATCGAAGGATATTCCTCGTTCGGATGTCGAATCTTACTTGGCTGTTTGAACGAGCGGGTTGGCAGCTGGGTTTACGGCATAAAATTTCCAAAGAAGTAGCCACCACTTGAATTTTCTATTCGGTGCCGCGAAGTCGTTCAATGAAGACTGTTTGCTAAAGTTCTTTTAAAATAGAGGCATTATAGTCTTCATGAACATGCCGGATTGAAACGAGCTAATAGTTCATATCATAACCATATATCCGTTTGCCGCTTTCGCACGATCTTGGCCGATCGTCAGTTAGTTGTTTGAAATGAAACTAGGTGCTCAAAGAAATAAGCATTCCTATGGTCGAACACCCGAAGAAGTCGAGTACTGACTAGAACAGTGAGCTCAGGATTGTTGTGTTCAGATATTAGACGTGCCCAACTTCGAAAAACGTGGTCTGACCATTCCGCGAATGCTTTTACACTTTGATTTTCACTAGCAGTCTAAGATTAAGACAGCTCCAATCGGTGCGTCGATAACAGAATTGGTTCTCTAAGATCACGAAGGCTGATACGGTCCACGGTGAAATTTTATGACTCTAATCCGACGTTTTTAGCATGTTCCTTTTGCTCAAACAATAAAATGTCTTTGACTGCTTAACATTTGTTGCCTAATTTGAAGTGACAGAAAAAAGGTCGATATCTACTGGACAGGAGACGACTTTTGGGTTACAGCAAAAGGTCCGTACCTACAGTTCAAGGTATATTGGAGGGACAGAAGCCTTTCTATCGACCAGCATGTGCGTACACATTTGAAGCAATCTGAGTCTTGTTACTGAAAAGTTAACCTCGAGAGAACAGCTACAAGCTAGTTGTGAAATTCAGTTTTCTGAGTTGACNCATTATAGTCTTCATGAACATGCCGGATTGAAACGAGCTAATAGTTCATATCATAACCATATATCCGTTTGCCGCTTTCGCACGATCTTGGCCGATCGTCAGTTAGTTGTTTGAAATGAAACTAGGTGCTCAAAGAAATAAGCATTCCTATGGTCGAACACCCGAAGAAGTCGAGTACTGACTAGAACAGTGAGCTCAGGATTGTTGTGTTCAGATATTAGACGTGCCCAACTTCGAAAAACGTGGTCTGACCATTCAGCGAATGCTTTTACATTTTGATTTTCACTAGCAGTCTAAGATTAAGACAGCTCCAATCGGTGCGTCGATAACAGAATTGGTTCTCTAAGATCACGAAGGCTGATACGGTCCACGGTGAAATTTTATGACTCTAATCCGACGTTTTTAGCATGTTCCTTTTGCTCAAACAATAAAATGTTGCCTAATTTGAAGTGACAGAAAAAAGGTCGATATCCACTGGACAGGAGACGACTTTTGGGTTACAGCAAAAGGTCCGTACCTACAGTTCAAGGTATATTGGAGGGACAGAAGCCTTTCTATCGACCAGCATGTGCGTACACATTTGAAGCAATCTGAGTCTTGTTACTGAAAAGTTAACCTCGAGAGAACAGCTACAAGCTAGTTGTGAAATTCAGTTTTCTGAGTTGACCAGCAAAAAAAATTTGAATCATGAATGGATCATATAACCAGAGTTTGGTTAAGTTCATGAAAACTTTAGTGATTCGTTGGCACAATCTGGAACAATGTGCATAAATGAAATGTGTTACGAAACTCCTACCTCAACAGTGGTGGTGATTTGTGATCCGACAATTTCTATCCCCCCAACTTCCTTATTTGCTCTCTATTTACAATGAATTTAACTGGCTTTCAGCCCATGAATGTTTGCGCCTCCAGTAAGAAGCTGAATTAGTTGTTCAAATGATTCAGAACCCATTTATACTGACAAAGCAATCAAACTCAAACATAAGGTGAAACATTACCCTGTGTTTAGTGACCTGGTGTCTTGATATCCAGTGTGCGTCAGAAGCTGACTGAGAGAACCCTCGGAATTGATGCCCAATGTTGTTTGTGTTTACTTTGTCCGTTTTCTCTCCCTGATAAGGATTTTCTTTATCGCTTTGCATCTACCTAACTGAATGTGGTCTGGGCTAGAATACACGCGGCTCAATGGCAATTAAACACAACAAAGATCGGAAGGCAGATAACAATAAAAGTTGTCGAATAAAGAATTGGGGATGAAAACAAAAATTAATGGGAATGAAAGGGAACACGTGAAAAGATCGATAGCAATAGGAGAAAAACGAAGCCGCACAGTGATATACTTTGGGACAAAGTGAAGGGTGTGTTAAGAGAAGAATTTGTCGGCAATTTGCGATCCACCTGTGAATGAATGAGGCGCACAGTAAGCATCCTTCTCTATGTGAAGTTAACAGGGAGGAAGAGAGTAAACATGGAGTGAATCGAAAAATCGGAAGAAACATGGCGCAGTCTATGTGAAGATAGTGATTAGTGTTGGATTGCATGCATGTGGGTCGAACAAATAATCCACAGCTCAGCTCAGTTCCGTTTTCACAATCGCTACCCCTGTACCAAAGTGCTACCTAACAGAATCATCTGCACAAACAGGAAAAGGAGACGATTACGGTTGAAGATTAACGGCAAAATAGTAAGTTGGAGAAGTACACAGAAAGGTTTCGAATACGGGAGTGCCTTTGACCGCGGCACCGGGTCATATCACCTATCATCTCCAACCATGGCCTCGAGAGATCTCGTGAACCCAAACCCAGT
>LUCM01005771.1:224942-275324 GCA_008360955.1 Fasciolopsis buskii
GACCGGCGGTGGGAGGATTCAAACTTGCGACCTTCGCGTCCAAACGCCACGACCCTATCCGTTTGGCCACCACCGGCCAGGCGGATTTAGAGCTCAAAGTTGCCTTGAAGAAAGTTACTCACTGTGCTGTTAACTTTGTGGAGGATCGATCTAACGACAAAAGATGTTTGAAGTAATCAGTTTACAAAAGCAGTAGAATTTGACAATTTTACGTTAGATCTGAAGCATATCTTTATTGAAAACGTATGGGATATCAAGTTAACTACATTAGCTGAACCGGTGGTAAGCTCAGCCAATGAAATTGCATCTGAAATTTATGGGCAGACTGATATCGCGGTTTGGTGATTAATGGTGACCCTCAGATGTAACTGACTGCGAACGTATCAAAGATGACTCTTAATCCATTCTTATTGGGTTGTATACAACGTAGTATTACACTGGGGAAACACGTAATACAATTCCAAAATAGCCAAGAAATTTTCTCATTTTTCACTTTATTTGCACATTGACTGCTTTTTTTGCAGGAATGCGTGCCACTATATGCAGCCATAAATTAGTTTGACCGTTTAATAGGTGGTTGGTTTTCGAACTTCGAGTCTGCAACTAATTTAAATACTTTATTTTAATCAACGATGTTTCCAGAATGTTGTTCGCTTTTGGTATTTGTTTATTCATTTGGAGAAGGTGTTAAACTAAATTGACGCCTCCTTTGACGTTTGACTTGGAAACGTGGGTGGTTGACAGACACCTGGATGTGACGCATCACTGAATCTTATGAATTAAGTGGTAAGGGTAAAATCATGACACCTGTTCTTTTCATATTGAATACGTTTGTCATGCGAAACAAGCCCATATTTTACTCACGTTTTGTGACTCTCATCTCACGAAAAAGCTCCCTGTAGGCTCACTTATACACAACTGGGACTATTACTTATAATGCCATAAAGAACTGGATACTTTATGTACTTGGGACCAGTTTAAAATAATGTTTTCGATGAGTTTTGACGAAACAACAGCTTATATTTGATGTTCGGATCACAGAAATTCCTTGAACGTGTAATCCGTAGTAATCCAAAGGTTCTACTTCAAATAGTTTCCTCCTCTGTACAAATGCATTCGTCATTCGGCTCTTTCTCTAAAGTAACTTGCGACTGGCACGTATAGGCTTAAGTCTGATTGTCTAAGTATTTTTTGTTAGCTTGCAGGGAAGCAGGTAAAATATCGGGATGAAATATAACAAAATTAAACAACTGACAGTTTTTGTCGCTGAGCTACACAAAAAGTTGGGATTACGATTGATTAGATTCATCAACAATACAAAAGACGAGTGCCAAAAGGCGTCCTCCAATAGAGAAGTTCACCGTGAGGGGTTACACGTGCATACGTAACTAGGGGCGGTAATCATTGCTCCTCAAGTTAAACGTGTGAACACAGTTCGGCGTGGTCCAGTAGCTCACGTGGTGGGCTACATGGGATGCAAATGCTTAGGTTGCATCAATACGTGAGCATGAATCCCATCGAGGCAGAAGACTTTTCGCAGTCGGGACAATTCTGCGTTTGTCGAAGTCTGTCAAACAAAGGCTCCTAACCCAAAGAATTGACGTGCAGCGTTCTCAAAGGTGTAAGTGTGAATTTCCTAATCCGATCACCATTTGAAGCGTACGAAGGTTGGAAAACCTCACCCGGTTGACGTTTTGTAGAGGAACATAATTTGGATAAAAACCTTGACTTGGAAGAATCTCCCAAATTGTTTCTTTTATGAGTGAGAGATCTTAAATTAGATCTGGTGCAGAAGTCATCAAAAATGTTGTTCGAACAAAGCAGTACAATAGTTTTCCATGGTCTGCTTACACCCTCATGTGACCGTAGTCTGCCAATCTCCCATGACAGACAATCCAAATCTTATGGAAACATAAATGCAGTCGTTATCATGCACAATTAGGAAGATAGAGAACTCGAATTTGCACTTCACATTTTGTAACTTCTAGCTGGGGATATATATATATATACATATATATATAAAGTAACATGTGTTTGATGCTTTGGCAAGTGGCCAATGAAATCTGGCATTTGAAACTGTCATATTTGTTTTTTTTCTGACTACCTCTTTGTCGACTCTGTCAGTACTCCTTTACCGCTTTTCATCCCGAGCATTCTGTCACCAAGCTGTTTTCGAAGCTTCCTGAAAGTCAACGGAATGCAAGAAACAAACAGTGTTTCGGTTCAAGTCTTCGAAATACGGTTAGGCCATACCGAATTTGATGTTCCGTGAGAACAGTCGATCATTTATATTCGGCATGATACGTCAAACAACAAGCAATGCACATACACACACAGACACGCACAAAAGACGACACATACTGACGAAAATAATTGCAAAGTGATGATTACTGTGCGCTTACTGATTGGCAAATCCGCGCACTTAAAAGCAAACCTTAATATGTATAACTGGAATACTGTTCTGACCGTTCATACCCATATAATGTCAAACGTAAAAATTTGAGTGTTCTTGAAAAAATAGTAGGTTAAGCTTTGTATGGTGACTATTCACTTGTTGAATACTAATCGTGATCGGTTAATCGCCGGCGTAAGGAATGTGCTAGAGCCTTTCACGAGGCGAAAAAGTGATTCTAACAAAACCACAACAATAGTTTCTTTAAATAACGCTTATGATATGGTAACCAATAATCTATACATCGGCAGTATGGCGTCTTATTGACTTTAGGGCTTATATCAAACATTACGGAGCGGGAAAACAGACAGTTTTGAATTACGGAGTGAGCATATGACCAGTAATGGTAAGAATTGGGATCTCAGATTCCCAGCTTTGAAATGCCTGGTCGCGTTGGTTCAATGACAGTTTGATCTTAGTGAATATTTCTTCAGACACTGACAGTGAAAAGACGTGGCAGAAAATGCACAGTTTGCAACAACAATATGGGAATGACGGTTTTAAAATTCTCTGGTAAAATGAAGGATCTTTGCAGTGCTCCCTTTCCACTAAGGAGTGTTTCTGGACGTAGACATATAAGTAGAAATGAAACTAACAGGTAGAGATTACTTTTTTCGACTAATTGCTACTCGAACTACCGGTTTCACACACAGACCTTAGGTTAATCGGCCAACTTTACATAGGGAAGCACCAGGCCCGAGTTTCTTTTTTCTTATACGACAGAGACGGGCATCCACATTCAAGCCCATGGTTATGAACTCTGGGCTTTCATCAAGAAATCTTTTGCTTTATCACTACACCAACCAGATCCCAATATAGACTGTTCAGAATTATTGATTTGAATATTTTCAGATATCATCTTTACTGGAAGCAAACAGCAGTATTTAACAAAGAAAGGTGCAACCTAACTGGTTTATGAACCCCACTGACGTCAGAAAATTTTATCCATCACTAATTCATACGACGAAAAAATACCATAAAACAATACGGGCAATGTGAACGGGTCTTAATCGACATAAAAGTTACATTCGGTGATCAGTCTTTTCAGCCGGATTTTGTTGTTTTTTGCTCAGCCGCCAAGTGCAAGATCCGTCAACGAGAACAAAGTAAGCGATTCAGATCATATCATTCTGTTACAGCTCATTTTCCGAATGTACTGTGGACAGGGCAACTGACAAGGAAGAAACGAGAACGCTACATGGTAATTCCCGCACAGAAGAGTTAGCTTTTTAACTTATTCACGTCTCTTTCCCGGTCGATTATATTTCATCCGCACAAGTTCTGAATTGGTAATAGGAGGAGGGTGTTTCTCTTTCCATTTAAATCTCGAATATCTTTTAATCGAAAGCTATGGATTCCATTGAAAATTTTAACTCGAAGGAGGTTGCCAGTGGTAACCAAAAAGTAGGCTCATTAGTAATTCATTCGACAACTATGTACTTTGTGATAAATATACAAAAACAAAACGAATACAAAGTAAAAATCCATAATCCAGTCATCGTCGTGCCGAATTACAATGCTTTGATGTGGCGGAATCTACGGCAAACAAGCCACATGTGATTCTGGGCCTACGAAACAATTTGAATCAACTTAGGATAGAACAAGCACAATTCCGTGACCAAATTCCATCATTATATACCGCCCACGGCTACTGTGGATTTACACAACTTGCCCAACTACTGACGAAGATGAAGCGCCTTGGGCGAAAAGGTGATGTGCCGGACAAAGGTAGCAATACTTTGTCCCAGTAATATGTACAAATGCATCGGCAATAGGTGTGTGTGTGTGTGCACGCAAGGGGGAAGTGGGTACCTGCCTGCCAAGATGACATTTTATTCTCACACGATTATTTCTTAAGAATATCATCGGAATTTGTCATGTGAGCAAAAAAATGCATCCCGATTTCCGCATGGTTTTGGTAATCAATAGAAATCATAAGCACCATTACTCGCAAAACAAGATACTGTACCCAATGAACATTACCAGGTTAGAGGTCCGTATTTCTGGCACTTGGTAATTAGTTTTCAGCGAGCAACATAATGCACCGTCGTTCTGAAGCAGGAGAGGAATGTGCCGGCAACCTTATGCTACGCGTCCTTGTCTCCACAAGCAACTGAATGTCACATTTTATTTTGGGAATTAATGCGATCAGGAAGAGAATTATGAATAGAAAATGTACTCATATTCAAGAAATGTTACCTAACTTCTATTTGGACAGAAAAGTCAAAAACAGAAAAAAGACGTAAAGATTGATGATTTTATAAAAATGAAATTAATTTTATCATAAAATCGAAATGAGCTGTCTTTGCATTTCCGCTGTGTATCCGAGAAACAGCAAAACAAACCTAGAGAATAGCCAGTGCCCTCCTTTGGCACGGGCGATGCAGCACAGAGACTTTTCGGTATTATGACTTTGTTGGAAGATGTCATTCGTCATGTCCAAGCGGTCCAAATGGCATTTTTTATTCGTGGATGTTGTGGGTTCGAACGCATTCGTTAGCGTCCGATTACTTATTTAGCAGCGTTTCAATGGACGGGGTTCCCGTCAGGACGTAGTGCATTTATTTATTTCACGGTAGATTTAGGAGGCAAAAGATAAATATGTTTTTTTACCATTATCGGTCTTATTATTGACCAGAATTATTTTACGGCAATGTCGAACTGATACGAATCACAGTCTACCTAAGCCAGCAACGAACAAGTTATTTGTGAAGGCAGAGCTCACCTGGCTGTGCTAACAAAAGACCTAATAGTGTCGGAAAGTGCTCCCATTGTGAATATTTAAAACTCGAGGCACTTGGAGGAAATACAAAGTACTATCAGGTTAGCAGGTTATAGCAAGTGGCAAACGAGCTAAAGACAACAGAATATTTGCTTCTATTTTAGATGAGGCATAGGTTTCACCGGATTATAAGAGCAACAAGATACTAGAATACAATGATTTAGAGGCTGCCCGAAGTTCAAATGTCGAAAAGTGTAGTAGGACAAAAACAAACGGAGACCGGTCAAATCAGTTTATTGTTTACCAAGGTAGGCGCTGCAAAACCGACCAAAGCCGAGGAACTATCAGGAAACGAATTTGGCTATGCATCAATGTATACGATAAAATTATGAAAATATATCTCAGTGGGAATATGTATTTATTAATATATCGTTTCTGGAGTAAATAAAGAGTCGACATTTTGGTCAAGGCGGAACACTCTTCTCAAAATGGGAGTCCAACCAAAGCGTTGGTCCACTACTAATTCCATGGAAAACTGTTTTTCCGGTGGATACTTATCCCCATTTTTGATGTATCCAGTGAGTTGTTCGGCTACGACACTGTAACAAATATTATCTAAATTCTCAGGAAAAATGCACCGGTGCACGAAGAATTCAAACTCGGATTAGAAACAGTGCACACCGTTTCTCGCTAAAGTGGTGCTGTCCACCTGAGGTCGAGAACCAAGATTTGTGAGATCAAATCGGTTTGGAGAAACTGGACCCCAACCCGCCACAAAGTGTCCTGTATTCACGAATATTTTACGTTCTGTGGTTAGATTCTGTGTATTGCTCTTTGCAGGGATGGTTTAGCATTAGTTCTAATCTACAGCTGGAATTTATTCACACGAAGATATGCATATACATATATACGTATGCAAATACATATATATCGTCTAAGTATTGTCCCCTAAGCTAACAAAGATCTCGCCATGCGTGCCGGAATGTCGTTCTAGAACTTTTGTCATGCGATTTGCTCGGGCTGCTTTCATCGTCATACGAGCGGTTCGATTTTGTCCGATCTCCAACCCATTCATGCCCCTTATTATTTCGCTTTGACGTTGAGGCGTCATGTGCCGCGTAGGTGGGAATCCTGGCATGCGGTTTGCCAACCGTTTGCTTGTGTTCTTTAGGATGAAGGATCGTCTAGATCCGTAGCAAAACATCGTCACAGTTCAAAAAATACCCCTCTGAAGAAAAAAACATTTGACACCCTACTGGAATGTCGGAAAATGAAACATTCATGCACTCCATTGTTAAGTTGTTTAAGCGTACAAAATTAGCTTCACAATGTGTACAACAGTATGAAAACGGTGGAGATTAAATGGTTTCTTTGTGTGTGTGGGAAGAGGATAAATTAAAAGCCTACTAAATGAAGCCACTGATCATTTATGACTATAACTCATGTCCCCAATAAACAAAAATGAACAGAACACTGGTCGGGTAATATCTTTCCCATGACCTCCTAAGTCCCCGGATTCGGATCCAATATGAAAGCAGGCAAAACTACTTAGAGATAAAAAACCTTATCGGTGGAAAAATATCAGACCATGAAAATTTGAAAGTGGCCTGACAAAAGTTTGCTACGTCAAACCAGCGAAGTTTGTCTGCCGACCCATAGGCAGCGTATTAGAAAGAACTGGGACTGCTACTACCATCAGCGCCGGAGATACAAGACAACGATTTATGCGCCATTAATTTCCTCATAAGAAATCATTAATCGCGGTAACTTTTTTAACCGAGATTCCCGTGACACAAATAAGTACGATCTAAGTCACTTTACAATTCGCTCATTTAAGAAGACAATTTTTGGACCGTGTGTAAGGTAACACAGAAAGAGTTATGATAATAATTTTTTTGAATTCTGTTTTGTTTCAGCTTTTTGTAATAGCTTCATGGTTTTCGGAAAAGTGCTTTTAAATGGATAGTCTAAAGTTCTTCATTCAGGTTGTCACCACACTCCCCGGGACTACTCTTTTGCTTCATCCATTCCCTTTGTTAGAAAAATAATCAACTGCAGTGTTGCACCTCAGCTGGGCCCAAGTTGCGGTGCCATTGCAATTGGAACAATTAACAACAACAGTTAGGCATCCAGTTTGGCGTTCAGCCTGAAATGAGTTGGAGGCTATCGAAAATTTATAACACCTCCAGTGAAGATACCTTTTGACACCAGTTCCAAGTTCCTGTTCGACTACCGCATGTAAACACGTAGATGTCACCTAGACATTCTGTCCGCAGACAGCGTGAATGACGAAATAGCATTTCATAGCAAATCTTCAAGCTGTGGTCAGTTAGTCCACAGATAAGATTCACTTTGAATGTTATCCGTGCAATCTTATTTTATTGTGGTCTTTGGCAACTAATCACCAGCTGAATTCACAGTACTTTCACGCCCACTTCTTGTGCGTACTCCACGCGACAAGATGCGCGTTTCAAAGGAAGTGACCAACTTGGTTTTCAGTAATGGTCATGCAAACCTTTACTGCATATTAGCTGATTTGTTTGGTGTGTTACAAGGGAATACCAGTTATTTTCGTGTATAATGTATCAGAATAACAGAGCCTTCCACACCTCGACGATCACCGGACTTCTGAAGGTGACTTATATTAGACAAGACCCGAGGTTTGAACCCACCACATTTGGTCACTTTAGTGACAGGAAGCAATTCACCACCACTGATGAGTTCATACCACATCTGCACCATTATTGCTAATGTTAATGCTATCATTAGTGTGTCGTGTGAGAGCATGGGGCTCCAGGGTTTAGGTTCGCGGTACTCAGTACACTCTCCCGTAGCACATTATGTATTATGTCTATCAGACCTACAGCTAGCAAATTTCCTGTAAGGCATGACCCAGTGAGATACTAAGCAGAATAATTAGTTTCCCAAATCCAGTTTTGTAGAAGTAATACTTAAGTATTCTCTCATGCACCAATTTTTCACTAACCAGAATGTCTATGATATTTCGTCAATAGCTTTGTCCGAACTTAATTGGAATGCAAATTATTGACAGAGGTGAATATTGTAGCCATGTTGTCACTATTTTGAATATCTTAGGAAACTACGCTGATCAAACGATCCCTATAACGTCACAAAACGTTCGTCCGTTTGCGAGGCAATCCGATCACCAGAACCACAAATGTCATGATTCTGACTCCTCGATTGAGTTCTCGTGTGTCCTCCATCCTTGCCTCCCAGAGCTTGCTTCCCATCAGTCAATACTTGGCTCATTTGACCCACGTACTATTTCTTTTGGAAGGAAAATTGCACATCTTTCGGTAAAACATTTCGGCGGATTGCAGTCGAAGGGTTTATTCCCCGGTTTTATTAGTACTATACTTAAGGTTTGGTAACTTTCAAAGGTATTTTTACTTTCACACCATACCTCCCCTCGGAGACTTTCCATTAAATACCATGCAAACGATTGTCTTATGTGGTCTGAAACAGCGGATACGGTTTATTAGTGAACAGTGAAGTTATCAAGAGGTCAAATCGCTGTGATTCCTAATTTCTACAACGAACTAATTTGAAAGTTTATTTTTACCAGCTCTTAACTTCGTTGTCATGTAAGCATCTAAAGAGTAAAACCTATGATATCGAACTAATCTTGAGTTCTGGATTCGTTTCCATTAAAACCGAGATATCTCTGGCTGAAACGATCACCGTTCATTAACAATAATAATCAAGCAGACTTAACTAGTTCTATCGTCCTGGTGACTTAGCCTTTGAGACGTCCAACAAGGATGAGTCGTGTTATCTTTAGTACTAGGTAAAAATTCTATTTGTGCATCCTATTTTATCAGATCTTTCCTCCCCCTAACCGCAATGTATTGTCCAAATAACCAAGGTCGAGCGCATTCAGCTGCACTAAATTAAATTCACGCTAAATAATGATAATAGTGGACAAAGACGTCATTGTACATTAGAAAATAGGCCAGGGATGGACCGCACAAAGAATAATATCTTGTTCAACCAGTTTGGGGCAAATTTACTCTAGTTTGTTTCACTCCTATTTATTGCTAAACAGAGAAGAATATGACCACGCACAGCCTTAGTGGATCGATCACATAAATGAATTTTACAATTCAACCTAGTTCTGCTTCGATGGACTGAACAACTTGTCTTTTATTCGCCTATCTGAACTTCATTTTTCGCTACGTGCAACCGCACTCAGGTCAGACGAATTGTGCGGTCGTTAACTCTTGCCGGCGTTTTCCATTCGGAATACCTCTTTGTTACTGTCTGATTAGAGGTTCAACTAGTGTGCCGAGCTGACAACCTAACATGTGCCATGCACACACGTAGTCCAAACAGAGACCAACCGTCACACAGCGTCAAAAATACATCCAGATTAGGACAAGATTAACCAATCCCCTCCCCCCACTAGTGTTCCTGAACAATTGTTCGTAAAATGTGAGTGGGTTGTGGATACAACTAATAAGCGAGTGGGTAGGTAAATGGAAAGTGTAGACTGTCCAGATTGGAAAAGATTTTGAAAAGAATAGAAACGTAGCTAAGTGGGACAAATTCAGTTCAGAACTTGTCATCCTGGACAGTTCATGTGGGGCAGCAGAAATCAGTGGAAATCTTGATTTTCTCTTCAAATGTTTTCATCCTGAGTCACATACTTCTAAACCGTTTTAATCACCTAAGTTTTCCGAATTACTTGGACAACAAGAACAGCAAAAACAATTAAAAATAGGAACAACAACAACAATTACTACCATTAATACTATTACTAATGCTATCCCTACTATTCCTACTTTTACTACCACTACCACTGCTATTGCCACTGCTCCTACCACTACTAGGTTAGTTAAAACTTACACGCAATAAAAAAAGCATCAACAGGAGCCGAGTAATCTTCAATAATAATTGGAGCCAAAAATCTTTCAGGGAGGAAGTCACTTGTTGGGGTATTTAAAGACAAATCGGATCAAGCTTGTTTTGGTTTTGTTTCACGTGTTTATTCCGCCGAACTAAGGTGCAACCAAAAATTTCCGGCTAATGGCCATCTCGCTTTTGCGGCTGACCAGTTATGCAACGATATTTCACTACTGGAATGCGAGAGAAAGTTGCGGGGTGAGTGAATCAATAACTGCCACTTGTAAATAACAACGACAACATCAGAAACGATCGATTTAACACCTCCACCACCACCAACAGCAAAGACAACACCAATAAGAATAACTACTGCCAGTTGTTACCGCAACCTTCTCACTCGAATGACTGTGCGCACGTGTTAAGCTAGAGACTCACTTTCTTACATTCACCATTTGCTGCGGCCTATATTTTGCCTCATGTGTGGCAGCATCTCATGCTATCACGAAGCATGACAAAAACAATAACAAAAACAACAACAACAACAACAACGACAACAACAAAGACAGTAACAGCGCTCCGCTAGCCGGAAGTCTAATTTCATTTTCATCACCGCTTTTAGATAAAAGGTGAACAGATTTCACCTCGCATGCTCTGTTTCTCGAAAAAAAGACAACCAAAAATTGGCTATAAATTCGTCCCAAACTTTTCGTTGGTCAAAACAACAACCAACTGTGTGGGACTTAATCAAAGATACAACGCAAATGTTTGTCCCAAACGTAGTTTTGGTCCGGCGCCCACAGTCGTGATTTCCGGTGGTTGTTGACTTGGGGTGAATAAAGGCATTGGTAATACGATTCCATAACCCGAGAACAATCATGTTCCACCTATAATATTCTGACCTTTCTTGTTTCTTTCAGTAAAATTACGTGGTTTTCAACTAGGTCGACTATTTTAACCCCCTAGGTATTCTTCTAATTGATTTTTGGTTTGCGTTCTCAACCATCCCAGAACTAGCCATTTGTTCCCCACTAGCCCACGTATTTCGAAAAGTGCTTCAATCAAAATGGCCATCAGATAAAGCATTTATCAGATGAAAGATTTGAAGGTTACTTGAGGTGAGTAATAACTTGAAGGAAAAGAAGAGCTATTTCTCCTAGTAGACTGTGGCGCCTATCCTTTATTTTTTTTAACAACAAGCATTTGTCCTTATCTCAAAGACAATTATGCAAATGAAACATTGAGACCATTTTTGGTTACATTTAAACACTTACTCTGCACAATCAATTTATCTGTCAATCGACCAACCAAACAATCAACCAATCAATTAACTAACCAACCAGGCAGTTAGTCAACCAATCATTTAATCAGTCAGTCAATCAAGTGGCGGGTCAAACCACCAACTAACCAATAAGTCAGACAATCTTCCAATCAATTAGTCTGTCGGCCAGTCAACCAGTTAGTCAATAAAATTTAGTCGATTGCCCAACCAGCCAGTCAATCAGTAGACCAAAGTACATGGATCTCGATTTGTGATGTTCAAAATTTATCTATAAACAATCCAGGTAGCCACAATTTTATCAGTAGAACAGGTGGCCGTCAAATGAATTACTGTATAAGATCATAGCATGCTAAATTTGAATTTGAATTAGTTACATCGGACATTATATCTCTAACAAAGTAAAAACTAGACATTCCAAATGGAAGCATTCAATAGTCCAATTGGAAATTGGGAAAGAGAAAGAGCTTAATTATCAGAACAAATTATTGACGATTCGTCGCTCGTTTGGAATTCATTAGCCTGATAAGCAGACAAGTCTAATGACGAATAGGTAACATGGGATAAATCGATTCGTTACTGATTTGGTCAGAACTTGGTTGGTTGGGAAGTATAACTAATAGATCAATAGTAATCGAAAATCCCGTAAGTCGTCGCGCTTTACTGAATAAAATATTCCGGTTTTTAATTTACGTTTTTTTCCAATTGATTGAACATGACGTATGTGATGCATTCGTGGTCAGGATTGCAGCATTGGTGAAGCAGCTTTTTCACACAATGGATTGAAGTTTAAAAAGAAAATTACTTTCAGCGGGTCAAACTTTTATTCCAGGTATTATTGCATTTTATTATCCTTGCATCTAGAGAAGTGTTTCTATTTTAACTGTGGCAGATATTGTTGTCTGATAAACAGTTATTCATTAGAGTAGCAGTTAGTCCCTCGGTCAATCGTTTACCTTCGGAGCTTTCTTGTTATTCATGTGACAAAATAACAAGAAAAAAACTGAATGTGATTTTCAGTTACGGGGCCATGATTGTTTGCGGCCAATCCAATCAATTTGGGTGAATTGGGTGTGACTAATCACTCCACGAACATGATCTTATCTGCTGGAAATGGAGCGCTGGTAGATACTGCGAGCGGGAAAATCCAACATCGATTGATAAGTGAGTAGGTATTTGGGACCGGCCAACCAGAACGACAAAGCGAGTGAGTAATTACGTGGTTTCTGCTTAGATGAATACATTCCGTAAGTCATACAGAGCAATCAAAATAGCTTTCCTCCCATGGGATAAAGGGATGCAAAGGAGACAGAAACCCTGAAAAGGCCAGTCATGGATTTGATGGCACTATCCCTGACAACCTGACCTTGTGATAGCATTACAAGTCGTCCTGAAAATGATAGATTAGGAATCAAATCAAACAAATTCATAAACCTTTGGGATCGAAAAGTAAAGAGTCACTGAACGACTACTTTTGTTTATTTGTTTTCAGCACGATGTAAATGATTTTTGAAGCATTATGAGGAAAATTGATGTCTAGAATTCAGTCAAACGAAATCTAATATTTATTCGTGCATTGAAATGCATTGAAATCCAATAGACATTTTGTGTAATTGCAATCAATCAACCAACCGCATTTTTTAAACTTAATTTGGTTTGGGATCCTGAGGGGTCAAACTGAATTTTCGGTTGTTCACGTGGACAGTATACCTCTAAAGTGACACTGGTAATCTACTACCTATTTCCTGGTGTCATGCTGCACGAAATTCAACTGCTGTTCACACCCTATTTTCTAGATTCGACTGAACGAAAAATGTACTCTCCCAAATGGGCAAATCATAAAACCATAGCCGTGCTGGGAAAGCGATCTCTGTTTAATTTTTGGTCCGAGAGACAGTCATTAGTTGTTTACAGTTAGATATTTAAAACACTTTGTCCAAGCGTTTCCATTGCCATTTCTTACCATTTGCTTTTGCTCATGCATCGCTGTATGAGGTAGTAACCAATATGTTTAGTCCCAATATAAAACAAGAAAAAAACTTTTCTTTCACTGGACTTAGAGGTTCTGAAACATTCCATCTCTTAGAATCCCTGAAGTTTCCCAACCAAATTCCTTTCGCATGCCTATCTTGTGAAAGAAGAATGGCCGCTATTGGAAATGCGTGGGAGGAATAAGGTTAAAAAACCGACTTTTCGACCATCCTAAATGATCTGTTTTAAGGCGGGTTCATGGCAGAACGATTGTGGTCAAAATAATATATTTATGCGTAGATATATATATATATATAGTTAGTGGGATGTAACCAATTTCGCGGTTATTGCCGCAGGTCAGGCATGCGTACCCGGTCCTCTCATGTCAGTTTATTGACATACTTAAACATTCCGATTGCAATGTGCGGTCATATGACCGCGAATTCAGTCATATGCTTCCCAGTCTCGCCATTTATTCATGTGCTTATTAATGATTAAAAATACACCGTCGTTCTGTAGGTTGGCAGTGCCTAACCCACACAGGACAACGACTGATCACAGTTGTGATCCCAAAAGCGGATTCCGGATCGATTCACACCACTGTCTTACAAACAAGATTCTGGTGAATAGACGTGAGGGCCAGCAGTACCTGGGATAATTATTTCACAAATGTATTCCTCTTATGACTGTGATGACCAGCTTACTTAACAGGAATTAAGCAGTTGCAGAATGCTTGCATTGCTTCCTAACAGTAAGCTGAGTGTTCGTATCACCTGATGATTAATTTCGTGAAGTCGTATGATCTCCTGCCACTACCACCAATACCATCCAGGTAGCCGAGGTTTGCAAGTAGTGTTTAGATAAATTTGTCCTGCTCAGGCTACCAGCAGACAAGTCAACCATCGAAGGAAGTCAACGGATGTACGCCATCAATCCTTTTCTCAAGTAAATCAAAATCGGCGATGTGAAATATAATGTAATTTGTTCGAAAAAATCCTTGAGAGCCTCCCCGGTAGCACTAGATTCACAATCGTTGGTCCCGGGCTCGCATCCAAGTTCGTGCGCAATGGATCTATACTGTTATTGATTGCTGGCCAGGATGAAACATCTGTGCAGCACTATCATGGCTTTCTAATGGTGACTTGGTCTTTGATGTCATCTAGTGAATAGGTTCGGGAAAACTTATTTCTCCTACTATCAACACTGATAACTAATTGGTTCCCGAGCCTGAACGGACAAAATAAGGATGTTTAAGTCAGAGGTCTTTCGGTTTTGATGTCACACAACGGAATTAAGAAGCATACACGCCTAGGTACCCGTAGACTCATTCATACACATGTCATGGATGGGAAAACTTCTCGCAGGAGAAGGAACTAACTATGAAAATAATGCACACGCAGGTATTCATACTTGGGTACTGTGGTCGGACGTAGACGAAGTACTCTGATTGACAGGAGAGTGGTTGGCAGTTAGCTGGAAGTATATACTGCAAGCATTATTCTTAATTTCATGAAATTTTCTTCTCGTTGATATATAAATTTGTATAACAAGCTGTCAGCAGCTGCGGAGGAGAACAGATAATAAGTGCATCAGACGCACACAAAGGATTAATGTGCGACTTCACACTTAATGGTTAAGTTCTGTTGACATGAAAAACTCATCCATCTATATGATGATCACAAACTGCTGGAGGAAAATCGATTTTTTTGCGCATACGAAATGTTCAGCACAATATTTTTGCAGGAAAATTATTCGACGGAAATCAACCGTATCGAGGACACTTTACTGAGGCGTTCACACACACATGCATACGCGATTCCAGAACTTTGTTTGGCGTGAGAAACCGAGAGGCGTTTTGTGCACCGCTTTAGTTTGTGCCTAATTCTGATACTTTGGTCACCTGGAATGTACTCCAATGTACCGAAATTCCCCGCTACCTGGAACTATGCGCAAGGAGAATTGAGGTAGTTCGATGCGTGAGGACTGAATGGCAGTACGATGACTAACAACAAGCTTGTTTATGCGCTACCCGGTGAGTGGAACCAAATGTCCAGATAGAGAAACCTGTCCTGTTATATTTGTCCAATTATCGAGTGTGAAGTCGATTTTAATGGTCCTCGTTACTGTAATGGGAAAAGTTCTGAAGTTCTTTCCAGGGTGCAGGAAGATCGGAAACACCACAAACTGATACCATATCGAGCACATGAATGATGCAAGTAGAGTGAATTAATTGAAGATGGCAAATCCACCAATAGGTTATCGATGAACTAAGTGAACTCGTACCGTCGGCAAACTAAGCACACGTTTATCGTCCACTCACTCTCAGAGAAGCTAAGCATTGTTCCGATGCTAAGCTGCTCATGCTATATTCCATGGCTTTTGGAAAAAGTTTTCATTCAGCTGGCCACGAGTGTGGATCGCAGAAGAAAAAAATACCTACACTGATTGTTTTAGAAAATCGTAGAATAGTCGTCAAATATGGATTCATCAGCACAAATGATTGTAATGGGAATTCATAATTCATTAGTTCCCCTTAAAAAATGGATCATTGGTTACCTTATCCATTTTGGCTAGGGGAGAATAGCAAGTAAACGAATTATGACCTGAAGCCTGAATTGATGGTCTAACCTGAACTGCGTGAATATGACCAGAAAACTACTTTGGTCCTGGCCCAAACATACTTCTCCGTTATTCGTTTTCAAAAACACAGACCAGTTCCCTAATCTTATTCTAACCATTACTTAACGAGGGACTCAGTTATTATTAGGCCTGATCAAACTGATCTTCGAGTCCTTGGGCGATGAAAGGCCCGCTTGTGAAAAAACCAGACCAGTTAGGCTTTAAATCACGCGGTTTTCAATACAGTTGGTAAAAAGCTGTAGGTTAACCTAGGCCAAAAATTCTCGAAAGTGCAGCAAAAGCCATCAGTTTATACGATTCGGCATTCTACCAGGTAGTCTATCGAAACCGGTCACCAAGATCTTCATCTACTTAAGAATTAGCCGATAAACAGATTGGACACGAAACAGTTTTGCACAAAGAATGTAGTTTAATGAAACACCAATCTGTTTTACTTTGAATTTGAAGTGCCAGACCAACTTCATTGAGTTGTCACCTACGATGAAAGGCAAATAACTTGAGGAGCAACTAGTCTATCCTTTGTTCAAAATGACTGAACATAGTGCTGGACTTTCTGTTGTTCGCTGCCTATGCAGTACCTAGATAGTATAAGATGATATCCGACGCTACCGGTGGCCTTGAACTTGGGCCTGTATTCACTGGTTTTGCTAGACAAAGAAAGCAACTTCTACCAAGATATAGTGGATAATGCACCTAGAAGCATCTTTCATGATAAACATTCTACCGCTGTCACACGAAATTCGATCAAATAACCAGAGCGCTCCAAGGCTGTCGCTTATTGAAGCAACGTTAAGCAAATCAGGAATCCTCCTTCTACAAAAGTGGAATAGTTGCTGCATATTTTTCTTTCTGTTTGACACCAGCAGGCTTGTTAAACAACGGTCCACAGCCATTTGTCTTGGGCTGACGACCGGTATTACAAGCACAAGTACGCAACCTAGTAAGTTAAAGATGTCTGAACACATTCATGACGTGGTAAATATTGAGCCGCAATTTTTCTGAATTCATGCGAATTCGAAATACTAATGGAACGAAATGAAATAAACCGTTGGGAGTATCAGCTGGAAATAACCTGTAAGAACATTTTTCTGGGTTAACCAATTCAAAATACCACGCGGATAGCCATGTGGTTTATTTAGTTCGAAGTGCAAACGCGCACAAAGGGGAACAATCAACGCCTGGGTCATTAAGAAACTAGCGTTAAAACTGGGAACTGCAGGAGATGACACAAAGTTATACGGGATCATAGCTAACGAAAAATTATTATGCCGTCCAGAGTACACAGACTAAACTGTGAACCCCTTGTGGACTTTTGCAAAAACTGGTTTCGAACATGCTAAAAGTTTTGCGATTAACCAGTGGGATACTAGCTATAGATTTGAATGTCCGTCAGTGCACTACTTGCAGATGGGTGTGACAAACGCTATGTTTCTGCGTCTTGTTTTATTTCAAGATATCCGTCTGATACTTGATCATATGCAAGTTGAAATACTAAAAAGCAGTCAAGGTAGAATCCGAAAAAGCATAGTAAAGCATCTGGGAGAGAGACATTCATGTCTGAGCAAAACTAGGTGATCAGTAATAAATAAAAACAGTGAGTGCACAATTAAATCTGTTAACTAGTAGTGAGCTCAATGAATTTCCTACAGGTCCGGCTGCGGCACGCTTTGGTCCTGGGAATGCCAGTTACTTTATTAACAAACGAGGTGTTACTCTGAGATAGAACTTTTCTTCCTAAATTCAACAGGGGAGATTTTCGGATGGTTCGATAATTTTTTGATAAGTGCATGGTTGAGTGATCACGAAATATTTGCTCATCGCAAGTGACAAAGAACAAAGCTATTTGCAACAGTCACATACTTGAAGTTGACGGTTTTGCAGTACACGTCTTTAAGTATTTTTACTCATTTTACAGATCACTGAATTGTAAAATCCGGTCCCCACAAGCTGCGTCACTGATGCTAGGATGTTAAGATAGATAGAACGCAGCTATCGGACATACTATAACGTCTGCTCCATTGACAAATTAAATAGTTCAGACTTTCAAAATCACGAACTGAATCTATCGCCTTCCCAACATAGCTTATGAATTTTAAGAACTACATGGATTCTTGTGTTTTAAACGGTATTCGGATGCTTCGAAGAAACCTAATCGAACTTGGAACTCGGTGTTCCATCTCATGTAAATAAAAGGGTAATTCGCAGCGACGCTTAATGGAAAAACTTTGATAGGAAGTTTTCATTATTCTTAGCTGTTCATTCTGAGTCAAACGGTGAGAGAGGAACAGGGTAGTGGAATAACAAAACCATTCAAATGGAGATTAGAGGATCATAGACTGAAACCCCTAGAAGGATTAGCAAGTCTCCATATACGGCGATCATGCGGTTCCTGGTCCAAGGCCATTTTTTTAGAAATAACCGTGATTCGCTTTCAAACACTACTTAGTTTGCAGCAGTTTCAAACCTTCTGCATGGTGCCAACTCAGATATGTAAAACATAAATCGATTTTTCATTCTTTTTCCCAAACTTGTGGCATCTGCCTCCAGGAAAATGTCATCACCTTAGAGGAACAACGTTTGTAGTTATTGAACCAGTTCCAGCATGATTCATCATTATCTTTCCAGCTGTGGAGGACCTTGTGCCAACCAGAATGAGCGGTCCTTGCGTGATCGAGGACAGTCGAACTCGCCAAACTGCATTCAGTTTGAAGTTACTGCCGAGTCACCATGAGCACGTGCATCCCCGAGCCTTATTGTTGTCGTCCGTCGATAAAAGCTCAAAACAGAATACCTTTTCCCGCATTACGTTCTCCAATGCCATTTACAAAATCAACAACGCATGATTGACCAGTCAAATGGAACTCATGAATATCAGTTGTACGAACGCACTTTCATCAGAGATGATCAACTCTGCCAAATACCGGCCGCCACTAGTTTTACTGCATTCTGAATATTTTCTATTCGAAGCAGACTGGAAACGATCAAGATTTTGCAGCGGAAATTCTGCATCAGACAAACATTTTGTATGCTAGCGGACCATTATTCAGGTCACTTTGGATTTCGCATTCCACTTTATGCTATGAATGCATGCGTACAAACAACGTAACCTTATTGCGTAAAAAAATAAAGCACTAGGTAAACCATGATATTGATTTTCTAATCAAGATCACTATGTGAACAGCAGACAGTGATGTCCACACGTTGGTCCGTTCGGATTGGTGGTGGTATCGATCTGTCCTACCAAGTCCCATGTGACGGTTTTCGTTCAGTCCTTTGTCCCGGTCCGTTATAAAATGCTCAGCAATCTTTCCGAATGCCTGTTAAACCTGTGACCCTTCTCATGCAAACTCTTTGGGATGATGAAAGAACCTCAGGAATCCAAGAATCCGTAAATATGTGCAAAGTTTTCTGTTAACCGATTTATTGACCCATAACCTATACTTGTCTCTGCGAGTCAGATTGCTCAGTTCATCATCGTTAGAGTATTAAAACATCGGCAAACTCAGTCTGAGGGTGATAATAACTATCGTGATGATTTATCTGGAAAATGCGTGCCCGTATAAAAAAGAAGGCGTCTTGGAAAACAGAAATTCACTGAACGCTTCTCGGTCGCTGACGGCTTTTCTCTCAAAGCATTGGTGACAATAATATTGTTGAAATGGGGTCGGAAGCGACAATATCAAACGTTAGTAAGCATTATCACTCCAAATGAGCCGAAAAAAACCAAAGCATTTTTCCATGTAATTCATTAATAATTTTTGCCCAAAATTTCCATGTTCATGAAAAGTCTAGAAACAGCTGCAGTGTGATCTGGTTTCATTTGTAATCCTGTAGAGAAATATGATGAAACTGATCAACAAAAGCCAGGTCTCCAAGTTAGAACATGTTATGGGTGTCTTCAAGTGAACTACTCCAGGTGGTTTCTCTCGTTAAAGTGTCCTATTGTTTCGGTCATCAAAAGCTGTCAATGAGTTTTCCACGAGTTATCACGTTTCCAAAGAATCACTGCGAATTCTTATCCATCGTAATCCTAGTGAAAACCTAATCGCGAGTGCATGAACATCGATACCACACCACGTTGGTTTTCGAACAGCTTGTTTGATGCCAACGACCTGTGGCTGACTCTTACTATTGGATAGTAAACAGTCTAAATCTGCCGACTAGTTCCGTTGCAGATTGTTTATATAAAGTGGAAATTGGAGAATTTCTAAAATTCCAGAGCAATTTCATCCAGATGGTGCCTTTTTACTGAAGACGAAATTTTCCGAGAAACTGAAAGGAAAAATATGGAGCACCTGTTGTTCACATCTGAAGGGGCTTTACTTTCCTATTGCTTATGGGACTAGCAGTGATCCGACGGCAAATGATAAGAAAACGTTACATCACCAAAATCAGACTATCTTAGGTGGAAATGTTTCCAAATTGCTTGGAGATTTGGCAAAATCACTACATAGACACAATTGCTTATAACTAAGGAATTGGACAAATGTTTGCTCCGTTTTCTGTACCTCGCAAAACCTCCGTTCAGATTGATAAATGTGGCATGTTTTGAATGTATCGGTGAAACCAATTGCCTATCACTGATTATCTCCAACTTAATCATTTTCACTACTGGTAACTGTCATCCGCAGAAGAAGCTAAAACGTTATTCAAATGCCGAGAAGCGTGAAGAGAAAATGGTACTAGTTTTCCAACCTGTCGAGAAATGTGAACAAAAACGGCATTTTTCGCACGAATTATGCACAGTTTGAGTTTAATGATGATTTACGTTTGCCCTTGAGTCTTTGAAATCCGTCCGGATTATTTTTATAGAACAATGTAACCCTGGGAAAAAGACGGTGGTCAGTAAGGCTCGCCTTGCTGTTTAACGCTGAACGATGATGGCTGGATTTCAACAGCCGATGATGGTTTGTTTGAGGTTTGTCTATCGGTGTTCACTGAGTCTGGTTTATGAGTTCGAATCCATGAAATCGCTCACTAGTTGCGTCGGATATCGGGAAAAACATAGCTTAGGTAGCTAATAATGCATCAGTAATAAAAGTTTTATGAGGGAGATTATTGGTCACCTCTTTTACCTACCTGGGATCCTGCCTTCAGTTCAAATGTAAGATGTATTCGGCTTAATATGAATGACATGTTTATCTAAGGTGGGGCGAAATTTCACTTGCGTTCGTTCCAATCAGCACCATTTTCTCTTCATTTCTCCGTCGGTGAAGAATGTTATATAATCAACTTTAGATTTTCCTGTTTCCGAATTCGAGTCAATTCTAGGAAAGCACATGTATTCCATTAATTTTTAAACAAGAAATGAGATCAGCTAAAGAATCCAAACGCTTGCTGTTTGATTGAATGAGGCAATACTCACAATATGAATGCTACATCACCCTCAGCATTGCGCAGTATATCTTTAGGAAGACAAACCTGCTTGTGCATGTCTTTGGGACAGGGAAGACGCCTACACCGTCACCGTAAGGCTCCATATAAAACAGACTACCAAATATGTGAAGCTGAAGTCACAACTGTATGAAATTGTTCTCTGCTTATTTTTGATGATGGACAATTCGTTGTGATATTTCCTCTTAGGTAAGTGTTCACTCGGCGCACAGGTTCGTTTTATTCGGGGTAATGAGTCGACCATTAGATAAAAACCAATGAGTCGAACAACTTAACCGCTTCATTGTCCGAACCGGTTATCGATAGGTTGTTAAATATCGATATCACATGATAAAGTTCTTTTTCACCACTGATGTGCAAACACTGACGAACCGTCAGCTTCTTACCTGACCATCGGTTTGATGGACGAACATTGCAAATGTACCCTAAGTGCAACAAAAGTTCCGCCACAGACAAATCTACCCATCGATAAACTGAATTGCGCCCATTGTGGGTGCGCTTGCACACGTTGTGAAGTAGACTGCTCGATTTCACTACTTTCAAGTTTTAGCTAGCAATAAACCCACAATTACATTACAATAAGGAAAACTATTCAGGGTCGTTGGGAATAAAGATATTGGAACAATTGAACCTTGACTGATTTTCACGAGAAAACAAAGCGTGGATCCCTTTTTCATCCAAGCAACTGCTACGATTTTTTAGGGGAACTTGTGAATTTTTACCAATGCGATATTACGTGATATTCGTTCAGCGTGACCCTTCAAAAAATGTGGACAATAATTCATCTGAACTGGCGGCCGACATAGTCTTCCATTCCATCTATGTGTTGGTCCTAATTCAATTGATAACGGTATCAGATCACAAGACAATGATGTTATCTACTGGAATATTGATATGCTGCAAGCCAGCAACCACAAAACATAGGATCACTGGTTGAAAAGCAAATAAAACAGTTAAGAAAAATTCACGATGATTTAAGTTTCCCGTCCACATTATGGAAGAAATCACCTCCCAAGTACGGTTGTGTAGATTCAGTTGTATTTTTCTTTTATTTACGCATTCCGAGTGAGGTAATATTTCATATCTCCTCCACTGTTGTTTGTGTTTATTTGGATCTTGTTGGTCGTTTCACGTCAGCGTAAGGATACCCATGTGTCATAGTTCACACTAGCCACACAGAAATCACTGACAAAAGTCCAGATGACAGAAAATTTACCGAGTTGGGAATTTTAATAATCGTTGATTTTTCATGATTACTTTAAGGATGATTTACAAACAGAATAGCGATGTACATGCAAGAAAATCGATAAGGAAACCAAATTGGATGTTGAAATGAATTAGCTCGGCAGGTCACGATTTCAGTTGGCCCGGAAAAATGATAACTCCGGTCGGGGATATGTTAGGATATATTACCGAAAATGGTAGTGAATAAATAATTTAATGCAGACAAGCCCACTTGTGTGCAGCAGTGACCAAGGTGGAAATACTGTCTGCCGTTTTGTATGATGTATCCCCACAACCTTCCCGATGAACTATTTCCTAGACTTACTCCTATCGGACAAATGATCGGTTATTCGTCTGCTCCAGAGAATGGCCAACACGGACTGCATTGCAGGTGGCATGTGAACCTGACTAGTCTGACATTTTGGAATGCATTCCAGGGCAGTGGGACAACTGAAGACTGTGGATAACAAATTAGAATTAAGTTGCGGAACAGAAAATCTGAAAACGCCAAGACGACGGGAACGTGAAACAGTTCAATATAGCAGAATGGAATACGTCTTGAATTGTGTCGAAAAAAGATGCGTTACATGAAATGGACCGCGCCCGAACTGGGACGCGAACCCGTTGTACTTAGGCTACCTACAGAGAAGTCATCTATCAGTAGGGGTCGATTGCTTGAGCTAACGGAAAGTAACCGTGCAAATCAGTGACGGATAGGTGCAAAATCATGTGTGAAGTTGAACAAACCGTTCGAGCCTGACCCGTAAGCGTAATGCTAAGGCGTTTTTCGCAAAGAATGTTGTCCGGGTTGCGACCGTTCAGAGCGCGGTGGATATGCACTGCTAAGGATTCCTAACAAGGATGAAACAGCTGTACAGTGCTTCCATGGTTTCTTTATGGTGAGTTGAGCGATGATATCACATGGTGAATTATTTCATGTAAATACTGAATAGTCGATCACCAATGCAATGACTGGTACACATGCCTCAGCGGGAAGACAAAAGCCACAAGATGATAATGGCGCAATCGCAACCAGCATTATTAAGGGAGGCTATGGTACGTTCACAGTCTCCTCATGGTCATCCGCAGGGAGTTCTTGATTGTTCAACTGTATTTCACTGACCGCTGGAACAAGTAGAGAGGAAAAACGAGAATAATGAATAGAAATCACGATTCCATTTCAAAAGGGTCAGTTGGAGAATAAGGGTTAACAATACACTCTCTCGATTTACCGAAACAAAACAATATTATTACTCTTAAACAAATAATAACGTTAACAAACTTGGGTCAAACGATACTAACAGACATGGAAATCAAGTTGGCTGTTTACGATTTCGCAATGCACAGCACACAGTAGTTGCATTTCAATTTCAAACCTCGCCTGCAACAGCCTGATGCACTCCAGCATTACAAGAGAAATTTCAAAAGCAAATACTTTATAAGGTCGCGTCTCATATGCTTTGCGGCAGAAAGATAATCAAAACAAAATGGTAAATTTTTGGACTATCTACTTTGAAAAATATATTTACGTCAAATGGTCGCCTATTTTTCATTCACATTTCTTTCTTACAGACGTATTTTCCGATGGAGACGTTCAGCCACCATAATCGGTATGAGTGACACTTGTTGTTTTGCTTATGGAGAAAAATGGCAAACTGAGATTGTGCCTTGACCGACTTTAGTGCAACGCTGTGAGTAGACAGGTTGTTTGAAGCCCTGGGTGGTGTGAAACATTCTGGTACACTGGATCTGGGATCAGGATACTAAAAGCTCAAAGTAAGACTGAAATCCATCAAGCCCATGTGAATACAGTCCGGGCTGACGAATGTATCCATCTGATTCTCGTTTAGTAAGTTATTCAAAACGTCTTCCAAACAGTGACTACAATTCACATTTCACAAGGAACAAATGACTAAGTTTGAGGGCATTAAGAAATTTGTGAAAACTGAAAGAGACCAAAGCATAAACGAGAAAAATAAGGTCACGGAAACGAGAATCCAGTGAATGAAAATCAACCTTTTTCCGAAGACACAAGAAGAATGTACTGTTTTAAGTGACTTCGAATGCAACGTTTTTTTGGAAACCTAGTCAATTGCGGGCACTCTGTGTCTAACTCCTACGTGATTCGTCAACAAGCTTCTCAACATTTTCCGATGACATTTCAGAGGATACAGATCGGGTTGACTGTTTGTCGTTGAAGTTGACTTACCGTCTATCTGTTTCAGCGTACTAAAACAGAACTTCAACCCAAATGCATGGTTGTCACGTGACCGGCTATCAAGTGGATTCACCACGGAAAATAAAACTGATTTTGCAGACTTGATGAAACTGTATTCGGGTGTTCGGTAAAGTGAAGAAAACTAAGTAATAAAACTTTTATGTGCACCTAGTATTCAGATTCTGCTATTAGAAGCATTCAGACACGTGACTAAATTCTTTACCTATAGCATAGCGGATTGCCAGTAAATCCTATTCTGATTACGCAGGACAAATCTGTGCTGGTGTATTCCATCTCGCATATTTAGCGGAAATTGAAAGTAAAATGCCCCTACTCTGGACTAATGTGACAATTCGAACATTCCTTTTTTTACAAATTCCAACAGCTAATCCATGACATTACACAGATCGAACGAAGTTACCACACGTATCCCCGAGTAAGCTATCTCCTGTGCACTTTAACGCATGATCTATGAAAATCACGTGTACGTGAAATATGTTGCCGCCTGCCAAATCTGGTGATGCGTGGCACCAACGTCCTATTAGAACCGAGGTAAGACAACTATGATGAAGACTCAGGGATCAACAGTTGTGTAGTTCGTCATCCAGATTCAACGGTTGCCAAATCTCTTATTTCCAAATAAATCACAAAACTTAGGAACGATGGTCAAAACCCCTCTGTTTTTATCACGAGCAGTATATGAAATCTAGAGTATTCTTTATTCCACTTAGTAAGTTCACAAATTCGCGAAATTATTCTAACTGTTGTCTCAACTGACTGATCGTTCTGACCAGTGCGTCGAACATGCCGTAGACAGAACCTTTGTGCACGAGTGTCCTTATCTGTGTTTACCATGAACCAAATGCAGTAATGCAAAGGACACGTTGTCTGACATATCAGATCTTACCTTGACCTTGAATTAACGATTTCGTAACAGACTACCATAACGGGCACCTGCCCCAAGAATCGCAGAAATCAAGTGAAATTCAGTCACAACATCTGACTAGCAGAGGAGGGTTCGTCAGTAGGCTGTTGGGAGCGGAGCAAACCGATCGCCCACTAAATCGGTTTCCAACAGTAGCCGACCAACTAGCGTTCCTAGAGGGCGACTACCGGACTGGTCTGATATGATAAGCATAGTCATTTGTAATTGTAAAAACATTCATTCGCGAACTCCCCTGACGTTAACTTTGCCTGCCAAGCCTGAAGCTGAGTGGCAAAGTACTTTTTCCAGATCCACACGTTATTAAGCACGATAAACATTTAAAAAGCTGTAAAGTGTATTACAATGGCTGCAGCTAAGTAAAAATCAACCAGTAGTCTACTCACTTAAGCCCCCCATTATTATATTGGATTCAGTGTTTATCAGTTAGCCAGTCTTGCGACATACCTCATCTACGACCAGCTTCATCCAACACACAGAGACCTGACAATCCCTACTTCAATTCTAATGAGGATGCAAAAATCCAATCACTCGCAGTTAACGTCGTTTGGAAACGCGCATTTTCAGGTAAGCGAACTTGGTCACATTCCTCTGATCTTTACCATCTATTCCGGTATCGATGCTTGTAAATTCAAGTTTTGAGGTAATGACGCTTACTGTTGAGGACAATATTTTCAGTTTGAAATTTCAGATCCTTGCAAGCATCTTCAACATCAACTCTACCCGATTTCTCGTATAATCTGTTCGAAACATCTATGCAGCACGCTGCAAGGTGATTTCTAGTGGTCTCTACAAATTGAAATCGTTCCGCCCTCGGTTAGGTGTGATATATGAGACAAGAAAATTTAAATTGTTTCGAGTGTTTTTTTATAAAACTGTTTTCAGGGATTCGTACTCATGCGTAATACATTTGGATGACGTTTAGGTGGGATTGGATTAATCAGATAAAAATATAGATGGCAGGGTATGGTGGTGTTTTATGCACAACCTGAAAACTGATGAACGTGTTATGTCAATTCGTGTGTGGTTTGCATCGAGGGTAGAGGGTGGACCATGAAAGTTGAAGCGCAGTTGCTAGTGCTTTTTGGCATACAGTGAAGGAGTGTGAAGACGGAACGCAAGAGCTTCCCATCTGCACAGGACACGACAATTTTTCAGTCCAGACTGTTGACCTCTGACTCTATACCGGGTCACGAATGGAACACCAGTCCCTCACCTCCCGTATGTTTATTTTTTAATCGAATCCCATGTAAAATTATTCCAAACGCATTGTGATATAGTGGCATAAGAACACTTCACTAAAAATGAGCTTGTTCACCAACTCGTGTTTTCTGAATATGTTCCATGGGAATTTTCAATAAAATTACTAACGTGTACCAAATAGTCAAGCCCTGTAGGTCATATCCAAAGCCTTCGTCGTACTTAGGCTACCTGCAGAGAAGTCATCTATCAGTAGGGGTCGGTCGCTGTGGGCTAGCGGACAATAACCGTGCAAATCAGTGACGGATAGGTGCAAAATCATGTGGTGAAGTTGAACAAACCGTTCAGAGCCTGCCCGGTAGCGTAATGGCTAAGGCGTTCGACTCAGAATCGTTCGTCCCGGGTTCGCGTCCCAGTTCGGGCGCGGTGGATATGCACTGCTGATGATTCCTAACAAGGATGGCTTCTTAATAGTGAGTTGAGCGATGATATCATACTGTGAAGTATTTCATGAATGTAACTTTCTTTTTTTACATGCCTGAAGCATGAGTGTAGTGTATGACACAACCCACAGTTACCAAGGCCCACCAAACGGGAGCGGCGTAGGGGCCCGACAATCTTGACCCTGAAACTCGGAGTGGCATAGAACCACATAAAGTTATATTAGATCAAGTGTGGTAATGAGCCGGACGACAGCGAGTTGCTATCTACAACCAAGGCGATCGGTGGATCTTGGATTCGAGTGGCCTCAGAGATCCTCACCGCATTTGATTACTTCCCCACCTTCACTTGTTCTCTCGCAATATTCCCACTCCACTATAGAGCCTACATAACCTTTCCCATAAAATTCCGTATCCTCCGTCTTGTTTCTGGTTTCATTTTTTAGAGACCTCTAATTAGTCCCTTGCCATGAGACATCCATCGAGTTTGCTGGTTAAGGCCCTTTCTGACATCTCTCTGTCGGATCCCAACCCTACTTTCATTCAGTATCGTTTACCTTCCGATTCCGAATGCATTACACAATCTTGCAAAAGCAGAATAGAAGGAGTAAATGCGATGAGGCGTAAAGTACTGAGTTAGCGAATGTGGATTGTTCGCAAAATCCTCGCGGAACGCAAAATTTCATTTAGAACCATTCAACACAGAATTTCGAAGCTAAAAAGAACCAATAGAAATAAGCCCCCAAGGCGGAAGGCACTATGTTTAGATTCACCGTTCCATAATTCTCATTCATCTTTGTCAAACACAAGGATGAGAAACGGGTTCCTAAAGGGTAAGGAAATTGTCCCATCTACACACACACGCATTGGAACTTAGATCCACTAAATCACTCTCGCTTCGTTCTCCAGGCAACGGCAAGCTGGTCGCCAACCCTATTGTTGTTTGCATAACTGAAAATGCATCATGCAACTTTGTGTCCCCAATTTTTCATCTATGTTCAAAATAAAATCCGGATCAAAAATAATGATAAGATAAAATTTCTCGTCACGCTGCTTCTGATGGGAACTATATGACAAAGAAGAATATGTCAGCGAAAGCCAGTTATGAATGACTGCATAGATCTCTTCCACACAACTAGGCAAAGACTGTAGAAAAAAATACCTATGAACTCCGGCCACATTGCACATAAGAGAAGCAGACGTAAATTAACAAGGTCCTGGGGCAGGGAAATCAATGACAATAACAATAAATTACTAGTGTTACTGCTACCACTAAAGGACCCCCAGTTAAGCATGTCATTTAGGATTTTGGATATGCGGCCATTTCGTCAGATCATTTCGCCAAAACAGCGTCCTGCACAAATGAACGCACGGATAGATGTAACCGCAATTTTCACCAATTTACGTGCCCAAGTGGATGTTTTCGTGTATAAAATTCTGTTCACTGTGTGTGGGTGTGTGCACACGTGTTTGCATGTGGTACTAACGAACAAGCATTAAGCCTACTGTATTTACTTTCAGTCGCGGTAAACCTTTGAAGAAATCGATCAAGCACGAAAAATGACGTGGTGGTTATTCTATGAATCCATGGGTTGGATGTAGCATTATGCAATAGTAGATATCCGCAGCGAACGAGAATTCAATTCTATCTAACTATCTTTAATATTACTACAATGATGCTGATTGTCCCAATATCATTCGTATGAAAAACCAAGTTGGAAACAAAAGAATAACCGTGGCCTAAAAAATGGTTGAAATCTTTGTTGAGACGAATGATTATAAGCCGCAGGGAATAAAATAAAGTTAAGCAAAGTTAGGTCAACGTGTGTTTTCCCTGGGTGTCATTCCCTACCATCAAGTTGATCCAATTTGCTCTAAAGCAATGCACAAATTTTTTGATTCCACTTTGTACCTTCATAGGTTGTTCTTTCCCTAGCTGGTAAGGAAGCAAGACAGGCCGAATAACAAATAGAAACAGAGGGAGCTGAGAACAGGCCATGAAACTACGGTTCGGTTGATGGACAAATATGGATGCAATCGCTCTGACTGCCGGAGCCATTGTTCACATCCCCGAATGACATCAATAGCATATTGAATGCATTTTCTAAATCATCCGTCAACCAAGTTAATATACGGACAATAGTCTGGAACACATGTTGAAAACTTGCCATGTCATATCATGCAATGTTGATTTCAAACAAACACAAGTTCATCCTTCTCAGTGGTGGGTTTCGCATACGGATGGATGAAGAAAATTTGCCCGGAAGCACACGACAGGTTTCGCGGTCATTGCCGCAATTCAGCTATGCGTACCCGGTACTCTCCCATCCAACCATCCAAATAATAGTGCACTCCCTGCTTAGTTTCTTACTAGAATCTCATGTGAATGGTTACGAGCGTGAGTGGATGATGGGCGCATTTGAGAATCACATGGTGATTAGCCGGAGGATTTTCGTCGGTCATGCAAGGCTAAAGCTCAGAAAGGGGAAAACAGACCCGAAAGTATTGGTTTTTCTCAGAAGTATGTTTCGCATATCGATGGATGAACAATATACAAGTTCAAATAAACTCAGTTAAATCGACCTATTCACGTCAACCCAACCCGATATGAAACTCTGTCAGAGAGCAGTGGAAGTGTGGAATTGATCCCAGTTAATGAACTGGTTGAAACAATCGCTTACTGCGAAGTGGTTGTAAGTGGTATGATTGGCACTTGCATTGTAAAAGAGTCACTTCGTGAATGCAGTCGATTCTGAAGAGCAAAAATCACAGACTGCTCGCCCTTCTTGGAGAAGAAAACACGTCGTATGACTCACAGAAATTGCTCTGAAGGGCATCAAGTTTCCGGAAGCAGATGGAGCACTTTTGATTTCAAACCACATTGTGAAACATTGAAAATGGGCTCTGAACAATCGCGTTGTTGAGAGTTTTGTTGAAATGGGAGCAGATGGTGGGACAAAGTAAAAACAACGAATTATGGGTATGGCAATATTTGAAGATTGCATGGCTATATATATATATATATATATATATATATATATATATATATATATATATAGCAAGTGTTGGTGACCGGAACAAAAAGTGGAGGAAAATCGACAACAATCATTAAAATAGTCAGCGACCCAACCGTTCAACAATGATCTCACTATCTTCCGATGAATGTCTGACTCATTCTAATCGGTTCGATTAGTCATGATGGCAAATTTCAAACTACCGGGATCTAGACACAAGGCTGCGGGCGAGGCCACGTCACCCGTGATTGAGAAAACAGGTTGGCGAACAAGCTTGGTTATAGCAATTCGCACTCATGCCACTACATCAAAACATATTAGGAAAAATTTTGGGAAGGATTGAATCAGTCAGATAAAAATATATGTGGTGAAGGTATTCGTAATTCATTGTGGTAAATAACACTGAGACGGTTTGTTGGCCAACATTGGTTATTGTTACACGACAAGTTTTAGAAAGGAATCTAGCACAATCCAAATGCTACTCAAATACCGTCATTTTGCATGAACGAAGTGTGTTCAAGTAGGCTTTAGTAACCTCATTTCGAATTTAAATTTGCCGCGATACAGTTACGAGACCGAAAAGGGCAAAAAACCCGTTGGTAGTCAAGTGACCAACGGTTTACAGCACGTGTTGTTTTCATAAGAGCAAAGCGAATCCAAACAACAAAAAGGAGCAGATGTGCCCTTCACATTTACACGTGGTGGCGCCATTAACCCTCGGGTAGGGTAAAACCACGTTCAATTCATCTAACAAAAGAAAGCCTAACCAGTCAGATGTGTTCGGGACCAGTAAGTTTAACTGATCTCATGGTACTGCGATTTCTTAGTGAACACACTGTAGAGTACTCCGTTGTCTCATCGCAAAAAGATTGTGTGTGTGTGTGCCCGACTCATCATAGGCAGGTGAAATTTGTTTAACTGTTTGAACGAGTGCCGTTTTGGTTTTCCGGACATGGGAAGTTTATTCACGCCCTTGTTGTGTTAATGAAATAATTTGTTGATGAATGTGTGTTGCAGTTTCGTCATTTCAATCCACCATATACCGATCAGATTGTGCAGATGCGGACGTATACGGGCACAAACACCACATCCGCAAATCAGTGTTCAAGGCCTAACCGGTTGATGGACTATTGCTTGTTGGTTAAACGGGTCATCACGAATGTTGTGTAAAAATTTTTATGCACGAGTGTGAACAAAATTGAGAGGCTGGTAAAACTGCGTTTACACTAAGAGAAATGAATTTGTGTCTGATACAGAGTTCGCTAGTGGACGACAGAATATCAACAGAGTTGTCGAATAAATCCAAGTGTTCAGAGCTTTCTCCACTCCGTCTAGGGTGTGTCTACATATACGGACTACGGCATGTTCCTTTTTTACGTAAGGACAATAACTCACAAATCTCTGCAATATCTTGTAGTCACACAGTTGGGTGCACCTCGAACTCCGGTTAACTGCCAGTATCACTACATTGAGATGAATGAATGCTATAACTTTTCGTATGCCACTACCTCGTCTGGTACTTTCAGCCTTCAAACCGATCATTTTTGACCGACGAATGTGTTCTTATTACTGCCCCAGTCAGCGCACCAATTAAATGCTAACGGTTCGATCTACGCGACAGTACCAACACGGACTCGTAGCAGATTCCACTTAGGTGGGCCGCACATCGTGTGAAAGTCTTCATTTAATCTCTAGAGCAGTTCCTCCAGACCACACAACAGGAAGCGTAGAATTGAATATGCAGAGTTGTTGAACTGGAGCTACCGCCGTTCTGTGATTCGCCTTTCTGAGGAATGACCCGGATAGGTTATTATAAAGTTTGTGCAACCACTAAAATCCTAATCAACCTAGAAAACTATCTTCATCAATGTACAAATTCGAAACTATATTACCGCTTCTAAGAATCGTTTCATTGAATTTCCGCCAGCGATCTAAATTTGTTCAACTGCCGCCTCCGCCGACTAGGTTTGTTTTCACTTCCCTAACTGACTACCCGAAAACGTCGCCATTACTAAAACGATGTATGTGCAGACAAAACCATCTCTGCCACTTTTTTGAACACTTATCGTTTCACAGTAACTTACACTTCATAAAAGAAAGACCGCTATTTTCTCCTAATAACCATAACTTCTGCTTTTTCTACCTGTATCTCAAATGTGTTCATCATTGATTTATTTTTCACTGGATGTCTCAGGCGATAGAGTATTTGGGTTGTTCACTTCCCTTGATTATAGTTCCCCGGAATTTCGATAGTCACAAGACCGACTGACCAGCACTGGGCTGAAACGAATACCGCGTTTAGCGATAGGAATGCCTATTATGACAAACAGCTACTTACAGCTGCTACATTTCTCCGTCTGGGACTACGAACACAAATGAATTCACCTCACCTACTTTGGTATTCATTTGCCTCCTCTCGGTTCAGCAGATCTGCCAGGAAACTCCCCAACCAAAGAGATCGTCTCAATAAATGCATGAAGTGTAGTGTATGCACTCATCGGATACTGCAGACACCAAGGATATTTTTTGCCAAAATTTTGTAAGCACTGAGTTTGACGGTTTCATCCCCAGTCGAGGTGACATCATTAGTGCGTAGGCTGGTGATGAAATGTTTGTGATCGAAACGCCAGGCTCAGCGCTCGAAAAACTCTGAAAATTCCCAACCAGAGCTACAAAATACACCAATATTCGAAATCGCTGAAAACACCAAGGATGTCTAGTCAGCAAGCATCCCATAGTTCACCTGTCTTCGAAAGGAATAATGATTGAATAAATTCAGAATACAACCTTCCGGTAATGAAAAACCCAAGCAGGAGCGTCAATCAATTTAAATATGAGCACCGAAGAGGTGGGTGGTTGATGGTGATAAAAGCAATCCTTTTGTGGTAAAATGACAAGCAGACATAAATGTGCATTTATTTATAAGTATATTCATATATGTTTGCTTTTATATAGACCGATTGGAAATGCTCTGTGACTGGACGCTCTCGGGCGTATGCATGAGTTCTTGTTGCGTATTGACGTTTTTGTGTTTCTGTAGGTAATACAACGTTAGTATGAAAGAAGTCTAGCGGACCAAGGAGGGTTTTGATGGCATTTCAAGGATGGGAACATTTACAACAGGCATTGATTGTTTTATATTTCGAAACCTAGAGATAAAATGACATACAATTACCGTATTGTCAGGCGATGAAATGATCCTGGTTAAAAGACGCATCAGAGGGTAAAATAATGCGTTCGGGGAATTGCCGCAAGCAAACACGAGACCGAAGGGGCTCGTGTGTATGTGTGCGCATGTACCACTTGTTGCATTACAGCGTTCCGCTGTGAGCAAGCTAGGAAAAAGAAACGAACAAACAGACTCGAATCGGACAGAGATTAAACGAAGACAGTAGAGAGAACTGAAGGGAAGCGGAGAGGGAGACGGACGGTGACCGAAAGAAAACACAAAAGTACCGGGAAATAAAATGCACGATTTGAATGGGAATGGGTAAAGGGGTAAGGACGATCGGTTGTGGGGATTTTGACAAATATAGGACTAACGGATGTACGCCCGAGCCCGTGGGTCGAGCAAAGTAGAAAGAGAGTAAAGCCAAAACACATGATAATCAAGTCAGAGAATGGTCCGCCTCGTTAGACTGATGGTCAAAGACAGCATAGGATCCAGATGTGTATGTTTCGGGCATATTGATGGTCAAGTAGAACAGACAAAGAAACGAGCAAACGAAATGAAGTGATAAGAAGAGTTAGGTCGCAGAGAGCAATGAATGTGGACTGGGAATCTGTACAGGTAAAATGGGATTGGATTTCCCCCTCGGAGGGTGATGTGCGTGTAACAGACCTACCAAAGATAGAACGCCAGTTTTTCAATGCCAGTGCAGGCATGCGCGAACGCAAGTGGATAAAATAACACCAGCAGCGCAGCGAGCGGAATGGCTTTGAACTGAAGAATGGGATCACCCCCAGGATGCATCTAAGAGAACAAGCTTCGGCGTCTGTCTTCGTATTTAGCTGAAACAAAAAGCGGAAGGAATACACAGATAATCAATTTTAGACTAATCAATGAATGTTGTTATAGCTCTAGGGAACGCACAGGTATTTATAGTGCCACTATTCGGATGGCAGCTAAACAGTTTCAAAAATGCAACCGAGAGGAGACCCTAGTAGATTTCAGCTCTGCTTAGGCCTATGTCATTAATTATACTCCGGAAAAAAATCACAGACTGAAACTAGAAGAACACCTTCCTTGAGGACGGCTCAAAATTGCGCTACCAAGTGGACAAGTTAGAAAGAGGAGATAAGTTGGAACAGATGCTTTCTTTAAGGGCACAAAAAACACCGTCAATCCACCATCGTGTTAATACTGACCCGAACAGCACCAGTTCACTGCGCTTGGTTGATAATGTACTGGTGGAAAATACTAGCACAAAGAGGCCCCAAAGATCGAACTGACTCATTGCCTCTTCTAACAAAGGGAAAACAACTGCACAGAAATTTCATAATTGCGCCGCTGCTTCAAGATGCGTCCGCGTCTTTCGCCAAATATTTCAATCAACGCATGATCCCAGTGACGACGTTAGTATTGGGATTTCATTTGATACAAATCCGCTTATAGACTACACGCCATGAGAACCATGATTCGCCAAGAATATTCTGTTTCTCCCGTTCTGGGTAACCAGTGACGACTAGGGCCTCCGCAACTTAAATGCGCAATCACTATGATCCGATGGTAAAAAACCCGAACTCCCGGTATGATTTGTGAAGCTGCAATAAGAATGGCAATGTGCCATTTCAAGATTTATGTTAGTAATACTTACGTTGGCGCCAGAAGACAAAATCAAATTGAGAAACTATGAGCTAAAGTTAAAAAAACATGTGTTACAACTGATTTAATTTGCGTGTGGAATATCTCATGTGACAATGTCAAATGATCAACGCTTCCATTTTCTTTAGCGCTAGTTGACGGAAGAACCGGATGTGAAACCGGAACAAGCCTGTCCGGGAGTTATTACTAAAGTCCGTTTTTTAAGGTTGGATTTGCCGAATGCGAGCTAAACTATTTATAGCACGTCTCTGAAAAGAAACTTATTGTTACTCTAATTCACGACAGCTTATTTCAATGTGCTGCTTTCTGAATTAAATCCTAGGACGGTGTAATGTGTAGATTTGTATCTCAAATCTGGGAAATCTGAACCGATAGGTCGGGAATAAGCACGCTATCAAATTTTCTGGGCTCTTTGTGCGAGATTCCCCTAGATGGGTGATCATTGCCGGGAACAATGCAATTCGACACGTTTAGCGAAAGAACGGGACCCAGAGATGTGTGAATTCAAGGCAGTTTGAAAGTGAAGGTTGTGATATAAGGATTACGTCATCTTGCCGTTGACTGCATAGCCGTCCGGAGGGAACATTCGGAAAGTAACAGTGAAATCGGGCGAACCGCTTTTTAATCACATTTATTAACATCTTATAACATGTTTACGCTGCTGGCAACGATGCAGAATCCAATTTTGAAAACTGACTGAGATCATTCAAAGTTTATAGCATATTGCCCAGCAGATAGTACTTGATGCGGAAGAATGAAACCTGAGAGAGCGACTAGAACATCTAAGAGAAATGTATACAAATGGCGACTCACTATGAGATGTTTTGCTCAATGAGAGTGAAGCGGCGGCCAAGGAGTAATTTGTTGGTTGGTTAATAGGTTGTGGATGAATTCTTGGTTTTATGTTCACGTAAGCTAATGGGTTGGGTGGGTCGAGAATCGTCAATTGCGAGCTAACCAAACCACCCGGTTTGGAATGCGGTACAAGATAGGTTGGTTCGAATGCAGCAGATAGTGGACGACGTCCATTGTGGTTTACTTGATACAAGCTAAAAGAGGTAGGTTGTATATGAAATGATGTGGCGGTACCAGTTTGGTGCGGCGGCGGGGGAGGTGGAGGCGCTTGCGCTGAAACTGCAGGGACAACCACAGTCGGATTTTGTGTAGGGAGCTGGCATTTCGGATAGTAGTGATGTCCATTGAGAGTGTTACTATGGTTAACATTGATAGTACTAACGCAAGGCTGACCGGAAACTCCACTGGGATTCTCGTTCTGTCCGATTTCGTTATCGTAAACGCTACGTTGCGTGTTTATCACAATCGGCTGGTAGGTGTTGGTCTGCATAGGTTTGGGTTTTGACTGAATGTAGCGTGGTTTTCCATAACCGTTAAAACCATTTAAAGAAGTCGTCAGGTCGTGATGATTTCCACTACTGAGGCGACCAGGAATCAGTGGACCGGCATTTCGACCGGGATCACAAGCTAGTCGAACCCCGGGGACTTCGAACACGCTGGATGAATCAGGCAGCTCAGACAGAGCCTGTACAGGCAATCGCGAGGATTCGACAAAGTAGGCATGTTTCAGTGCGTCGGTTGCAGATATACGACGAATTCCAGGGAAAACCAACAGACTGGCCAGCAGAGTGTGTGCGCGTCGGGAAAGACGAGGAGCGGAGTGAAGCAAGCCTCCACTTTCTCCAGGATAAGGGCCATATTTTAAAGCTTTGCTGTACTGAGGATGATCGGTTACACCGGGCCAGGTTTCTTCAGTAGGCGTACCTAAATAAGATAAAAAAAACGAAAAAAAGTAGTTAATGTGAAATTCTTTTGAAAAACACTAGTGGTAGCATTAGCTGATAGTGAAGAAAGACCAAGTAGGAGAATGTTAGCTGAGGAAGCTACTCCTACACCTAGGGACCTTATCATGAGCATGACTGAAATTAACATATTTGTGTACAGCTCGTCCAGGAAGCTTATGCAAAACGACCATCTTCGCGAATTATTAGTTACTCCTAAATGCTTCCCGATAAAATTTAATGCCATACGAGCCTTTAAATTTGCATAATTATTAATTTGGAGTTCGTCAGCGATGCAAAATAAATGCAGGCTCTTGAATGAATTGTTATCACGCAAAATTCACTTCGCATTAACGGGTCAATCGAACATAAGCTTAAACTCATAAGTGAAATATTGTCTTGGTGAATTTTCTGTACGGTAACATGCAAGAGGTTATGAAACACCTCCCTGAATTACACTAACCACAAGAATGAAACCGTAATTTGTGAAAAACCCTAGTCCGGTTGGAGATTTGTATTTCATTGCCACTCCAAGTGCCAGGGTCATGGACGCCGTTTCTCTCTTCCCGTGTATAGGATGAACCAGGTTGCTGGATATAGCTAATGGCATCTGCTTAGGAGCGACGGCCAGAGGTAAGACCAGAACACAAGGAGATTCATTTAATCTTCCACAGACGAGCACCGTGAACCGACTATAGTATCAACCGCTCGACGTTCGATTTGTAGTAGTAATCATTGTCGACGCCAACCTGGGCACGAAACAGATGACAAACATTGTTTGGAGACCTTAGGGTTTGGGTTTTGCAGGAAATGTCCGAACCATTGTAAACATCACCACCGAAGAAATACCGAAAAATTCCAATATATGAGCAGCGTTCGTTTGACATATTATCGTGCCAGTTTACTTTGAAGATCAGTAGAAGGCATCGGTGAAGAAACATCGACTTTTTGACTGACATTCTCGACGTGTAATCGTCATGTTTCGCAATGATTCGGAAGCTGAAGACCTTGGTCCGATGATGGGTTTTATTCAGTGTCCAAAGTGACTGAAACCGCTGTAGAAACGAGTTCTTAGTGCTGCTGATTAGCCCTCTGACTTCATCTTGGAGGGGGTGGAGGGGTGGAAGGAAGGATCGTGGAGCTCAAGGTATTTGAACGCCTGCTTGCCACTGGCGTATGGCCCACGCAAAGCAAGTTGGAAGGATATAGTCTCTGATGTGTTGATTTCTAGTCCCGTAACTTTCATGAAGAGAACTACACTATTCATAATTGGCTGTAGGGCAGCCAGGATTTCATTAAGATATTAACATCATTCCTGAACTCCAAATCAGCTAAGAAAACGTCTGGGTTTAGTTGTACGCCAGGATAATCAATCAGCGACCGCTGCATTGTCCAGTCGATGGTGTAACTGAGAAAAACTGTCGGCAACGGAAAACCCTGCCGAATATTGAGATTGGGGCAGAGTTCGCGTGCGCATTCTCGCATGCGTGATTGAGTAGTAGAACTCAGGTTCTTTGCCACTCCAAGCCTCAGAGTCAAGATTGCCAGTCCTCTTCCCACTTCTCGCGTAGTGGGCCCTAGCGACTATGCGATGTGTCTCTTCCACTGCAATCATGCATCAAACACGTCATAAAAATGTGCACCTTTTTCCTTCCTTCCGGGATGAGTATCTCGGTAGCGTCGCGGAGTAGTTCTCCTGCCTATCGTTTACCGGATGCAATACGAATACAATAGAACTTTGCGAATTCAGTTAGCCTCCGCCTTGGTAGTGCTGCAGATTATAGATTATTAGTTCTAGTCGTTTCCTGTCAAGTAGATAGTTCTTCCTCAAACCTCCCTGGGGTTTGGGTGGCCATTTAGGCGAGCGCATCAGGTCTTTTCAGATAACTGGAGGGCTGTCCAAATATCAGATTCTTGTCTTTATCGTATAATGTCCATTTCGGTTAGGACAGACCGATTCACATAAGATTTTAGTGAATCCCGACGTTTTTCCACTGAATGAGCGTTTGGTTATTAGATAGTCGATAGCGGCGTGACACAGAATACAGATTTTCAGCTGATCTAAAGAAATTGCCCCGATACTCCGGGCCCAGGATCCGCTGCGATTGACTAGCTGTATTCTACTGTTTGCACGTATAAGGGTCTGGCCGGTGCCACTCTTATTTCCCGTCACAGCACCTTTGTTGGACCGGAATTCTTCAAGGATGTTTAACGAAACTGTACAAGTACAAAGTCGGTTTGGGGGTGAGTGACCGTCGCTTGAGTATCACTTCAATAGGTGCCCCCTGGGACACTGAAAACGAATGTAGGAAGCAACTGGTCTACTGTAGTCCGAGAAACATGAAGACCACTAACATCGAAGATATCGAGGGCCACTTTTCCCCAAGAAGTGTCTAGTTGCTTGAGCTGAAGGACAGGTGCGAGCAGTCCAGATTTCAACAACAAGTATATTTCAATGTGGGACATTATTGATCACCTAATGCAACCAGCCGTAGAAATCATCTTTTTGTCATCTCTCCGGATGTCAACCTTGAGCATAGACCAGAACAACCAACATGCTCAAAAACGAGAAGACAAATAGCCTACAGGAATCTAACGGGACGACGGGCTTCTTGAAAGCGGTGCCGTATTACCTCTCCTACTGACTGGTCGCGAAGCCATAAATATCGAATATATTAGCAAATACTCTTTGATAGTTTCCGGTTTCAGTTTTTACAACCGTTAACTATGCACTGATGTGCTCTGGATATGGTTGCTACCCTACAGCACCGTCTATTGAAAAGAAAGACGAACAGTGATAAAGTTGATAAATTTTGTCTACTTCGGGAATCTTCATACATCATGTCAGAAACGGATAGACAAAATTAAGTGATTGTTCCAGAAGTTCCCCTGCTTTTTGAAAAGTAATCTATCAGTCCGCGACGCTTAACAAATTCAATGGGATATTGATAAGTGACTGTCGGTGACTTTCTGGGAGCCCGTTTGCCATCTCGTGGAAATGATTATGATCCAGGAGGTTTATGATACCTTGTTGCACAAATTAATTCTTTTCGTGGCCGCTGGACTAGGTATTCTATCTCGTTCACAGATTATAGATGTTAAATTTACAGTACTCGCACGATCGAAATTCCAAATTTTATTTCCTTGCACGTTTGCATACGATATTCCCGATTTTTTAGGTTTTGCTGATAAAAAGAAAGGCAACACCGAACTGATGCTCCATTGAAAACTACCGTTGATTTCTTTTTTTTAATTCTGCTAATCAGCCAAGTTCTTGATTTTGCATGTTGGGAAAATGAGTTGAAATTAATAAGTCATGGGACGCTAAAATAGTAGAACTCAACTGGAGCGAGCTTGACAAATATAGTCATTTCTTGGGGAGAATTCATGGAGGACGATTGTTATATGCAAAAGCTAATATGATATAGTCATAAGAACAAAACATTAGTGTATTCGAAAGCACCCTTGTGGAATCCTTACTGTGGAAAATAGTATATCAAATTCACAAGGGACATCTCGCTGTTTCCACGTTCATCATCAGGTAGACATCTGCACACAATTTTTACTCTGCCTCACTATCGATAGTGTGGCCGGATAACGGCGAACATCCGGAGCCAAACGATATGAAAGATGCGGTATCGATTCGGTATGCAAAACAGTATTTTCGACACTTTTCAAAAAGACGAAAATATGGCAGCATTCCACAATAATTAGCTGATAAGTTTTATTAACCTAACGAAGCGTGGAATGAAGGCACTTGTGAAACCACATTCTAGTCAATTTAGGGATCATTTCGAAACGAATAAAAAATACCCATTTGGCTGCAAAGAAAAAGATATGATGACGCAGACTTGTGTGCGTGTGTGTATGCGTATATAAGTGTGGCTTTCCACTTGCCAAAGAAATGTTTTGTTTTTATCTCAAAGGATTTGAAAATGCGTTGATCAAAGCTTAAGATTGTTGTTTTGTAAAATCAAAGCCGTCAAAGCATATTTGGAAAATCAAAAGAGCTCGCTCAACATTGAATATAGCAAAATAAAGGATCAACTTATCATTCATACGGTTATCAGTGGTGACTTGTAAGAACCAGCGAAGCAAACGGCAATGATTGCTGGATTTTCGACACATTGACTGTGCACAGTGATGGACGAATACAAGAACAACGAAAGGCAAAATCAATCAGCTGCAATAGACAAGGTCGCCATGAAACGACCCAGCTGAAAATGACTCCATTAAAATGGCTTATTGACTGGTTACAATACCTAATCAAACAAAAAGACAGTTTATCTTGTCGGATGTCGTCAGAGAAATTAGCATGGAAAATGATACAGTCAACGAGATTTTGTAGAAATGGAAGACATCGACAGCCGGGAAAAGGGTAGCGAAAAAGTCAATAATGAGGTTCTCTCGTTGGTGACAGACATTAATAGCGATGAGAAGCCCCGGCCGTGAATGACAAATGGGTAATTATTTGAATTATCATATTCTGTTTAGTTGGATATCTTCAGCTGAAAGATGCAGAATTACTGCACTAGAAATAAAAGACATTCGTCAAACACTAAAACTACAACAGATGGTGACAGATTGGTCGGTGAAGGGCATCTCGGAGGGTACATGGAAAATATCAGGCAAACTAGCTTCAAATGCCTTAATCAAGGGATTTCAATTATTACCGCAATTACGAGGAATAGTACACTAACGCTTGACAATCTTCCCCTAGCTAAACAAAGGGCAACTAGAAGGATAAACTGCATACGGAGTGAATTACCTAGTCGTTTAAAAATGAGGGTCAATTCTTCTTCCACTGTGGATCCCGGAAACAAAGGCCAACCGGTGGCCATTTCGTAGAAAATGCACCCAACACCCCACATGTCAATATGAGTTGAATATTCCGTAGAGCCCAGGAGAATATCAGGGGGGCGGTACCTATGTTAGGAACAAGAGGACGAAATTAGATTACCAGAAAACACTATTATTATTGTTTGATAAGTGTACGATGAATCAAAAAGCAGCAATGAACAAAAAAGTTACGGGATCAAGACAATATGTTGTACATTAAAGAATCAAGCAGACAGATTAACCGACAAACCTAATACATTAAATGCGACCCCGCAAAGCGATCATGTGATCACTGAGAAATGCCTAATCTTTCCAAAACCTCGCATCAAACAACGGAGATAGGGGGATTACTCTAGCACGCAAGTTGAAACGGCAATCATTGTCTGTTCTAGCTTGAGAAAAGAATGGGACCGACTTATTGCAGGACAAGTTGGATGCAGTATTTATAAATAATACTGGGTAATACGAAAGCAGTAGTTACGCGTTATCACCAAATGACAACTAACAATTATGCATGAGCACACGAAGGGATCTATTCAGTACAACACAACTCAATACAATTCCGCAACAAACTGTTTTCCTGAATTAAATAACATTAATTTCCCCCAATCGTAGGTCCAGTGTGTGCTTAGAAAGGCCGCTGTAAAAAGAAATATTCATACGCGCACACACAAGCAACCACTATAAGGTGTACAGGAAATCAGCAATCACATAAACGTATAAGAACTAGAAATTGCAAGAATTACGGAGTACCTTGTGAGAATGGTGATACATATACAGGTGAAACAGACTCCATACTACAAAATACACATAAGGAACAGCTACAAGATTCAGCTGAGAGGTTCTTGACCGTAACGTAGGATGCCGCGGCAATTTATACAACTTAATGGGTCAGAATAAAGAATCCAAACAAGACACGAACAAAAAGACCTTGTAAATGCAGAGAAACCATTGTCTCTGACGGAAACAGCAACAATACCTATGGAGAATATTCCATATATTTTATCGAAGATCGCATGTTGATGACCGGGCGGTAAGTTTAATCAAGATAACAAATTACAGCATATGAAAGACAAAACACCTATCTTGATTATGGGAGTCAAAGTAGTGGAACTAAATACATTGGAAGGAAGCAAACCAAACACTACTCTGCACGCAGTCAATACCATGAAATTAACACAGAATGAAAAGAAATCAAACCACCAACGAACATTTCAATGGCTAGTTGGAGTCAAGGAAAGCTTGGATTATAAGATAACAGGGTGACAATTCAAAAGAAACTGAATTTTCCCCAATGGATACTACATGGACTCCTCTCTTCTCTTTCCACAAACATACACGTTCATGGTCTCAGTCGGAGAAATCGAACGAATGTTGACAGTGCAGAAATTAATTCTATATGGATAAAGTACGCACACAAAGCTGTTAGCCACTTCAGATGAAACTCCACCAGAGTTCGACACTACTCTACACTCCCCGGACAATTTCACAAGGAGGATGGGTGGGAAGCTAAATACGGATTCAGGACCGTACTCAACTGAATCGCATCCCTCAACCAGTTGGGTGGAAGCATCGAAGAATATGGGAAAGAACAGTGAACAGTGACGACTTTGACAATTTCTGCCGAATCAGATTGACTGAACAGAATGTGGGTTTGTACAGATTAACTACATGCCGTGCGTTGGCTACTACAGCATAATTTCACCTTTCCACTCTTGTAGGTTCACTACATGCACACTTGGGATATTCACTCTTCGGGCTGCAAAGTACAAGTCAGAAAGGCAACGGTCAGTAGAACTTGTCCTGGTGCTTGACGCTGAGCGATATCGATGAGGATAAACCGTATCACTGATGAATACTGCTTTCCTAAGCAAACAAACTACTTATCACAATTAAATAAGGATATCAACTTGACCGACCGATCGACAGCACCAGCATCAGTGCGAAGTGACGGCATCACAGTTAATGATGGAACGACTGTGATCTTGATACCGAGCTCGATGGGCACAAGTGGGCAAAAGTGAATGTGATAAACAGCCAACTGATGTAAATATTAAAAGTCGTGGAATCCTGTGGAAGCGGAAATTTCCTAGAACACGTCACAAGTGTACACGTGGGAACCAAGCTGGTATCTGTCTCGGTCGGAGTTGCATTCACCAAAATTTCACTTTTCGACAGATTTTAGAACATGGGCACATGTTCCCTAGAGCCACGATCTGTCTCTCCCAATCTGAAAGCGCCGTTCGACTCAGTCGATCGTGTAATCCTGTGGTAACACTTCTCACTGAAGAGTATATCAAAGAAATTCATTTCACTAATCCAATCTCCGTATACCAACAACCGAAGCCGAGTACGTGCATACGGTGATCTTTCACCCGAGTTCACCACGAGAAGCGGTGTTCGTCAGGGTTGCCCGCCTCCATCTTTTCTTCCAAACGTTGTTATTGAGACAGCTATAGAGACAGCCCTATTCTCACGTGAGAAAAGTGGCATTCATATTCGGTTAGACGGGAATCCGTCTGAATTAGAATATGGGACAACATTGTGCTATTGAGTGGGGACAAAAGTAAGTTGCAAGTTTTTCTCAATCATCTGAACGTTATAAAATAAGTATGTCTTAAGCGCGTTTTGTGCCTTCGAAATGTAATATACTGTTGCGGGAGTGGATTAGCTCAAAGCCGAACCTTGTTCCTGCAACAGAACAACTGGGTGAGTTGGACAGATTTTATTACTTGGGTAGTTGTATCCCACCTGGTTGTCGTATATCGAATGAAGTGTCTTCGTGCATACAAAATGCCCGACTGGCATTCACCATCCTGAGACATCTGCGGCGTCGGCGTGACATCTGGTTGTCGATCAAAGGCCGAGTACATGCAGCAGCAGTGAGATCGGTACTGTTCTCCGGTTCCGAAATATGAACATTAAGAGCAAAAGTTATGCTAAGACCTGTGGTGTTTAAACACGGCTGTCTTCGTGGTACTGGCACAATTTTGTGATCAACTAGAAAGTTAAACATAAGTTACTGGGTCCTAGGGTTTGGTCGCCATAACAGGTATAAGGTGGTTGGGACATGTTTTGTGCATCCCCACTAAACGACTACCTTGTTGCACGCTGTTGTGTGAGACTGGTAATGGTTGCAAGATGAGTCGAGATGGCCAGTTGACGAGATGCAAAAAGTGTGGAGACTTTAACCAGTGGATTGTGTAGTGTGGGTGCATTTAAGCTACTGGGTTTGGGTTCACGAGATCTCTCGAGGCCATGGTTGGAGATGATAGGTGATATGACCCGGTGCCGCGGTCAAAGGCACTCCTGTATTCGAAACCTTTCTGTGTACTTCTCCAAATTACTATTTTGCCGTCAATCTCCACTATTCTTTTTTTGAGCAGATGGCGATGCGAGGTAAAAATCAAAACCGGAACATGCTGATGCAATTTTTAATGGCTGCATAAAATGAAATCTGAAACGTAAAGACCACCAACGACCAGCATCTCGCGTGATCAATCAACCGAGATACAAAGTATTTGATGGCCGCTAACAGTTTGCAGACGGAAGGAAAATTGTGTCCATGAACAAAAGGGCAACCTCAGGAATAATCTGAATCGACAGAAAAGGAAGTTGACTATAACCCCCCTCCTCTCAGACGGACAACCGCCGCCAGGACCCCTTTTATACGGAGGCCTAGGTGCTCAATGGTAATGCTATCCGTTAAGTGCAAGCAAATCAGAATAGCATGCAGTGAAGACGACATTTGAGAAAAATATCCAGTCACTGCCTCGGTATCGAAAAGGCAACTAGAGAAAAACGTTTGCTTAAAAACGTGAGCTGCACAGACAAAAAACTCCAAGAATAACGTGTTCGTCTGGGGGTCGGAAACGTTTACACAAGAGGAGAGGAAAAAGGACTCACCATAACGTAACCACCTCGTTCGAATAAGTCTTGATTGGAATCGATTTTGCACGGGCTAGGCCGAAGTCGGCCAACTTTAGGTCACCGCGGTCGTTTATAAGCAAATTTTGGGGTTTCAAATCGCGATGTAGAATGCGGCGTCGATGGCAAAAGTCAAGACCACGGAGTAATTGGTAAAGAAACAGCTGTACATTATCCGGATGCATAATTCCATGACAGTCATGCAAATACTGCTTCAAGTCCCGATCCTGTGCAACGCCAGAGGGAAGGTTCATAATAAGTTATTAAGGAGGCGCAAACTACCCTCACTATATCATTAATTAAAGACTACTGAACAGTATAGCATACGTGGAACACCGAAAATAAGTCAATGCATTGAAATTCTCTAACGCCAAATTTTGAGTAGTTGATAACGCTAACTATTAATATGTACTCCACGGTAAAAATGGGGTGGGAATTCAAATATCGGACAGAATATTGAATTTCATATGGCAGTGTATTCAAACTTTGCCTTATAATGGTGGAAATCAATTCAGCAACTAGCCATGTGAATAGTTAGATAAGTATTAATAATGAGTTAAAACCGCCCTTCAGACCAGTACACTATCGGCTGCCTAAATTGATTCGCTCGCTAACAATGACGTCAACTCGTTTGATTGACGACGTGTTGTGACGGAGACCAAACCAACCTCACGTTACCGACACAGGAGTGTGGGGGCAAGAATGAAGAGAAAGCGGTTTATTGAGAGTTGCACTTAAATCTTCCATAGGCATTTAGTTCCGAATTTCATTTTCATCGGTCATTCCCTAATCGTATTTTGGTGTTGCTTGATTTATCAACTTGCGTGAGTATTTTACGAGCGTATTTCATGAAGAATGCTATGTGTACATTTTATCCATGCAGTTTGATGCTGAGAGTTGATCCAATCGGATTCACAACGATTTTGGTGACCCGACTTGAGAAATACGTATTGCAAACGGAGAGCCGTAACAAAACACATACAGTCATCAGTTCGTTTCATCTGGTCACCATGAGCATAGGGAACCTTACGGTACGTGAAAGGTCATCTATTCCAATATCTACTCCATAGGTTACTTTGCCAATGTGAACTGCTGATTTAGATCCGGTCTGGATCTAAGCCAGAAAACAGAAAAGGCCTGTATGCTACTGGGCGCATCCCCCGGTTGCGGATAAGGGAATAGTGACCAGTTTGGCAGCTATCCGTGAACAAGGATAGATCCAGGCCACCTAAATAAGCGACCGTGAACAAATAGCAGCAACGTCGATGGTGTGATGGGTTTTTACCTGACAAACACCCTCCTTAGAAAGCATAACGAGTTTGCTGCTGGGGCTGTGGAGTGGTGAGTGCGACGCACCATCTAAGTAAGGCAACAGAAAGTCACTACATTTCGCGATAGATGATGTCACCAACGTCGTTGGGATACGACACAGTCCATTTTGTGTTGACCTGGATGATCCAAGGCTTTGCGCAGTTGATCCGGTACGTAAAATACTTGACTCTTGTAGGACGAGCCGTGAGCTACAGCTTAAACCACACTATTAACACAGTAATCCATCTCTGAATGCCAATCGAGACCGCGCAGACCACAAACGACTTTTCCAGGTAAGACCAGCCATGATCATTTTTATGGGTCTCTGATTGCTCCAGCTGATAGTCCCGTAGAGTGACTTTATCTTTGGGTCGTTTTGTTGGATATATGTCCGTGATGGCCCCTTAGCCTCAAACGTAATCGTGGCCACCTGACAGGTTGGAAACCGCCAGAAGTGCATGAATCGGTCAACTGGCAGCCTATACACTAGCAAAAACCCGGTTGCCTTGGAGATCGCGATTGGCTGCGCAAAGTTCACGTTTGTCCCGCCGAATAAACAGGCCTTTTTGGACTGGGTGACTGATTAATAAAAAGGTCCATACAGGAACCGTGGAGGACGATAGACAATTGGTGTGAAGAAGTCTGGAAGAGCTGACATGTATGAGAAAGTCTACATAGATGCCTCTTTTCTCTTCTCTCCTACTAGCGCTGTTTTCGTTTTTCCGCCATACATAGTTATGACGCATACATAGTTATGATTATATATTTAAATATATATATATATATACATACAATTATTTACAACGTGAGAGTGCAGTGCTCCGTAAAGGAGATCAGAATGCAATCAAACAGGCGTCGGTACGGTTCCCGTTTGACTCCAATGTTCGCTACACTTAGCTAGAGATTGAAACTGAATCCAGAAACTCAACAAAGGGGCAGGAAAGCCATTTAATACAACATCAGATAATGCAAAACACCAGATGTTAGGCACTATTCGGTATCCCCAGTTGGGTGGTCTTGACTGTAAACAACTCATATTCACTACCAGTGCCAGGTACGCAACTGGGACATTAGTAAAATATCAAGGCAGAGATGGTCAAGAAAGGCGTCAAATTTTGCTAGCCTGCGTGCACAGTTTAGCTAGATCAACACTATTATGAGCGAAAAATAGAAAGTCCACGCAGTTAAACATGAGGCCCCTTGAACAGAGCACGCCGAATGCAGTGGGGTCAGCTGCAACGAGAAGACTGATGCGCTACATTAGATTGCGATAAGGCCGACGGGCGGAAGCCTTCCCCCAACAGTGAAGGAGGTTGACAAAAAACACAAGTACGAGAATTATTCACTTCTTTACATCATGCTTTGAAATAAAATCAACAAGTAATAGAATAAAAACAAGGCAGATACAACAACCTTTCAATCCAACTTATCAGATTCACTTGGTAGAAAAACTAAATGAATCGACGTGTACATATAATCGCCTTCATCAACACTCAGGAATGGAGCATTGGCAGTTTTCTCTCCGCATAACACCGAAGAAATGGTAAGAATAATATGATTCGCTCTTGAATTTTGCTGTATGATAGCGACAATGATGTCCCCAATATTCACCACCCATCTTAAGCACTAAACGAAACATGTACGAAATGTTGAGCTGGTCTGTCCACATATGATCCACCTAGGGATTAAACAGCGGATTTTTGTGCGCCTTTTTGTTCTGATATCAGATACAGAGGGAGAAATGAATGAGAAATTGATGGTAGAACAGTGGCTGTTTCTGACTAGCTATGAACTGTGTCATTGTAAAAGACCTGAAAAGGATGTAATCGTCTAGGGAGCCCTTATTTCAATTGCACGGAAAGGAACAATTGTACCGGAGTAAGTCCAATCTGACCGTCGTAACACTTAACTAATGAAGAGTCCTCTTCACTTAGTGATGCGACATAGTCGAGTGTTCTCGATGGTGAAGTTTTTCACTATGCCGTTCTTGTTCGCTTAATCACGTTCCTAAGTGGGCGAAAACGCACAGACACAGAGAGGCAAATGCAACAAACTGATCTCCGTTGGGATCTTTTGGTGACTGTGAGTGAATTTCCCGGAAAGATCCGGTTTTTTGGAAGTGGATTGATTAAAATGAGGCGACTATGATGGCTGTATCTGCTTCCTACAAAACAAAATTGAATTAAGAGTGTGGGGAGGGGCAGAAGGACAAGTGAGAGAGTGGTAGGACTGGTAATGAGTGACTGATGTGAAAATGGGTTACGAGTGGTTTAAAAACTTGTCGGATAGCAAAAAAATAGAGAATCGAGAAGAACGCAAAAAGAAGGATCATAACTTAGAAAATGAGAAGCAATTCGCAAGAGGATCACAAAAATCGAATAGAATTCGAGTTTTCCATATGATTCACATGGCGTATCGATGTAGTGGGATCAGTAAGAAGCGAAAATCAATTAATTGATTATCGTAGGTTTTCAAAGAAGATGCAATAAGCAAACTGACATATCGGACAATTAACTAAGTAAATAAACAAAACGTGACTAAAATGCACGAATATTTCTCCATTGGGCCGATTTCAAAACAGTGGATATGCGAAAAAATAAGTAACAGCAGAAACCTGTTAACACGAACGCGAATGACGTTAAATCATACAGTATGCAAGTCAACTTGTGAAGGGTGTGCTGGAGAACATGAGGAAACAGTGCGCAACACAAGATCAACCGCATGAATGTGTGTAGATGTACATCAAGTTTTCCACTTATCCTTCGTTTCGAAAACTAGTAACCACCCCAAACATTGCATCATCACAATCGACCTAAATAGGAAGTCATGTGACCCGTGGGCACTACCTCTTACATTTAGTTATTCACATGACGAAACATGCATGCATCGAGTAGTACACTAACTGTGAATCGTGAAAGTTCACCACACATCCAAAACAAAGTTGCATACAAAATAACAGCAACATGTATACGACGCTGAGATCCATAAGCTGATTATTAAAACACCGAGTACAAGTAGACTGGAAAGAAAAAATAAACCGGTCACGACTCCGAATGAATTCAAACGAGACTCAGATGAGAGTCCACAAGCAGCAATCATTTACGGACATCCGAACGAATATTCTCAAACAAACTGTATTATCTGACCTAGACAATTTGCGACCAAAAGCGCCATACGTATTTGCGTGTCGGACAGTGGAGCCTCAATCACATGAACCGAATTTAGAGCGTCTAAACATAGCCAATGGATGTGGCGCAAAGGGCTGAGGACTGGTAAGTATATATATATATATATATATATATATATATATATATATATATATATATA
>LUCM01005771.1:286142-343309 GCA_008360955.1 Fasciolopsis buskii
CACGTGGCTTGAATATCTCGCAGGGATGCTCGCTAAAATAGTGTACCAATCAAGCGCTACGCACACAAAACAATGACCCGTTGACATTAGACCGTGTGGTCAGCTTATCACCTCATTGTGAGTACAATAGCAGCGAACAATGACCCCAACGACAGCAAACATGTGGGCGCAGAGAACAGACACCAGGAAAAAACAGCATATACGTTCAACTTCGACCGGCATGAAAAGAAAATTAGCCATTAATAGATACTCCAAGCAAATACCCACACAGCGAACGCACACACACACACACACACACACACACACAAGAAATAGTGCACATGAACCGAGCTGCCAGGCTACCTTCTTAAAATAGAAAAACTGATGTAATATTTCTCATACTTTACTATTCAATTTCCACCCTTGAATTTAACGTATACTGTTCGTCCTCGCATAGTAAAGAACACTGGATTTTCGGAGGGCAACCGTTACGTTGTCTCCTGTTGACTTCCATTGGCAGTTCCCCTTATTCTAAAATATGAAGTAACTGTTGATGGAGTTTGTATCATTCCTCCTGGTTGTAAAATACTGACTAATAATCCAAAGTAATTCAACCTACGTGACAAAATTTCCTGTTCTTCATTTGGTAAGTGACTATTTGACGCTAGGGTCAACAAGTCCCCAAAACGAGATGGTTGGAGACTTTAAGCGACATGCCTAAATGCCGGAGTCAGTGGTGCATTTGCATTCAACATAATTTCACTTCCTCATAGTCCCGTGTAATAATCACTGTAACTTATTTATTTGCGGCGCAATGGGTTCCCTCTTGGCGAGAGTTCTCCCTAGAAAATATCACGAGAGCTTAATGATAGCATTGTGACGTAACAATGATGAGCTGCAAACCAATGAATTCATAGCCGTTTGTCTTTTTGAGAGATTATTACCGAACAGATGCGCAAGAATCTTATTTATCAGTTACTGGCGATGCTGCAAAATCTGGGGAGTTTCGAATCTGATTTTGTCAAAATGTGAACTGCCAGAAAGTGATTACCGGTATGCGAACACTTCATTTCTCTCTGCTACCTTTCGGATCAGGTCTTCCAACCAAAGGCTCGGAGGGAGATCCGGTGAAAGTACTGATGAGCCGACGTTTCGGTTACAACAGACAATTTCCTATTGAATCAATCCTATTTCCAAAGACAACATTGTTATTTGTAAGTACACACTCTCGCATAATCCACGGCATGGCACATAAGGCTTTTGCTCAATTCCTAAGGTATTCGGATCTCACATTGTACATTTAGTCAGGTTGAGTTTACGAAATAATTATACACAGACGTTCAGCAAGAAAGAAGGCGAATTCTTCTGCTTCCACCCAAACTTCAAAGTATACAAGAAGTAAATGGATCATTTAGAATCAGAAGCGGAGTCCAGTTTTTAATACCATCCACCTTGCACTACTGTTGTAACTCGTGGCATTGCCTAACCCAGCCGAAAGATGGGAAGAGTAGAAAACAAACAAACGGACAAAACCTTAATCGTTGAGAAAGGGCAGAGACAAAAAGTTCGGCAATGGAATCACTAACTGAGATTTCGAATAGTAGAGAGCGGAAAATCTTGATGATGGCTAAATGGTGCAACAAAAAACAAGTTGGACACTAACATACAAGTTGATTCTATAAGGGTTTTCTTTGGTGAGAGATGGTGTCAAGCAAAAGAATCTCGTGTCACAGCAAAAAAGGAAATCACGATTCAAGAAATATGCGTTCAGCTAAAGTTTAGTATAGATCCTCAGTGGAAGACTTTGATAACAAGAGAACAGTAAAATTCCACCGACTTCAATGGGCGCAATCACAGTAATTGTGATATCAAACGGAGAAAGCGAGGAATGACAAAGCATGTCTGCGCCCGTAGTCAGTCCATTAATAGACTACAAAAGCTTACTTCCTTGTTCATGTCTCTGGTGGAAAATTTAAATCAAATAACTTAAAGAAACGCGTTTTTGCATTAACGCCAACCATACGCACCTTTTAGATTATTGGAGTTGTCAGATGGGCATGCCAGAGTGCAAACGCTGATCACCGATTGAAGAAGTGTTGTGATGATGAGGCTACGACACGGCGTAGAAGTACAAAACCAACATTACTACTAGCTCTGGCTGGTATCTCCCATCTCTCTAATTGAAACCCAAGGTAGGAAAATCTTTATCGACCAAGTCAAGTTCAGTCCAGTCAATTCAATAAAACACTTGAGACGGTGAGCGCGCTACTCAGAATAGTGAAGCCAATCTTGAGCAACCTGTCTAGTGAACTTCCGTGTTCGGAAATTCAAAAAAAAATAATAGAAAATAAAAGAACAGGTGCATGGTTCGATTTGTGTGGCAAGAAAGTTAGCCATTGCGAAGTCAAGACAATAGACAATCAAGTAGTATACTCTACAAAAGCGGAACTTAGAAATTAATTGACAAAATACATGGAAGCTAATGATGTCTTAAACGCTTACTTCTTGGAAACGCTGATCAGTCGTTTTGCGTACGGAGTTATTTGTACTGATGAGCGGTTGGTTACTGCGCCTGCTTCGAAAAAAAACCAGTTTATGCTTTTGCTGGCCACTCGAGCGACAATTTTGGTTGCATAACTACCTACGGACTTGAAATCCACTGCCTGACAATCTTTTTCAAGCAAGCAACACATTTAAACGCATTTGATTTGGTAGAACCTCAGTTGGTTTTGTTTCTGTATATTCAGGTATGCTTGGAGAATAATAATAATAATAATAATAATAATAATAATAATCTGCGGACTCCAGTAGAACCAAAAGAAAAAAAAGAGTGAAGTTAGCGGGTGATGTGAACCCAGTTTCCGAACGAAAGTTGGGTGCAGACAGAGTCGGCCACGTCGATGAGAGGAGTAGATGAACAAACAGGATTATCAGTTGCTTCTAACCATACTGACATTTAACTGAAGTGAATGAGTAGAAATATACGATAAACGGTTACGTCAACAGTTTTCTCATGCTTTTCGGCCAGGGTGAAGTCAAAGGGTCCCGTGCAAATGGGTACTCTGACGTGTCTGTTTTTGACTTGCCGGTTATGAAATATTTCTAACCTCAGTGTCTAACCTATAGAACCAACTGAAACAGATGTAAACAGTAATACCAAAAACTTTTGGTCGTTAGAATTAAACAATGGTAAAAGTCTAATAAACCAATGCCAAAAAACGAGAAGTTCGCAGTGTACGGTTAACAAATGTCATCATGAGGCGACCTCTCGTGGATTTCGTTAAGAGCTGTGTGTGAGTAAGTGAATCTCGAAGCTTCAAGAAATATTCGGTTAGGCAACTAAGCTGAACTCTTGGGAAACAAAATGAGAAAATATAGTGGAAAAATATGCCTACCAGAGAACAACGCCTCTCTCTCCTTGACATAGGTTCTTCCAAGAACTGAGTAGCGCGACGCCACAGATGCGGTGGTAAATTAATATTTGCTGGCAGAGAGAGGCGGTTTGACATGCGACCTGTCACCGGACCACCATCGGAATTCGAATCTCCTGAACTCGGTAGAAATCGATGAAATGGTTCTTGTCCCAAACGTCTCAGTCGATTCCTCGCATCAGTTGGGCGTCGGCGTACCTCGGCTAAACCGGCAACCAACTCTGCAGCGGATGTACCAGTCTCACCGGACACCTGAGCTACAGCCGCAGCCAAGCTAGGAGCAAGACCGGCAGTCAAATTCGGAGGAATGACTTCGATTGTCGCTGCGTTCTTCGACCGGTTCGGACAGCAGTCATCACTGGTTGACGTTCTCCCAGTTTCCGCTAGAGGGGCGGAAGGCACATGATCATCACTTTCAACTTCTTCTTCTTGGATGGTTGTCCCAGCAACCATGCGGGAACCATTGAGGTCACTCCAGCCCGGCGGTGACAGCGTATTAATGACGCTTCGTGGGTTTACACGTAAAGGTGAGACTGCAACTTGTCGAGATGACCAAGAAGGTGAAGTTGCTTTATCACCAGATTTAACCCCATTAGAACTGACTTGAATTGTAACTGGCCTGGAAGATTCATGTGGTGAATGATTATCATAAGTCTCCCCCTCGTTTTGAGTCCCATTAGTTAGGGTCATGGCATTCATGGGTTGCATCAATAAGTCCTCCATTGTAAGTGGAGATGAAATACTCGGCGCTGTATTATTCACGACATGTTCAGGCTTCGCATCGACCTTATTTTGCTCCGAAAAATCTGCTTTAAAAGCAATTCCGGGGGCATGCTTGGTACGGTCTACGTGCGTGGAACCAATACGTTGCTGTGAATGAACTCTGGAATGTGCGACTGGAAGTGCTCTGTTGATAGAACCGAGTAGCCGTTCCTCCTCATCTTCTGTGCGTGAATCTTTGGTCACTGAAGAAGAGGAAGCCGGAGATAAGTAGGAAGTTGAGGAACCTCCTTGTAGTCCTTCGCTCTCGGGAGAACTATTTGATGCGGAAAGAGCAGAAAAACGCTTGACAGTAGGGGCTTCGCTTGGAGAATTATGACTTGAGTTGGATTTGATTTTGGTATTCAGGTTCTGCATGTGTATGTCCGTGGCTGCGTGCCCCTCGGACAACGCAGTGCCCTTTCTTGTATTCTCAATCTCTCCCTCCGGGGAGTTCAACAATGCATTGTGTTGTGAGATAACTGGAGCATTAAGAACTGCATTAGCTTCGCTGGGATGGAAGAAGTAATTATGCTCATCGGATGAGTTACGCGAGAGCTGGAAGTGTTGTGGATGTTCGGTAGCATTTAAAGGGTCACTTGGAATGAAGGGGACGAACTGTGCTTTAGGCGAACCGGATAATCGCAAACGTTCTGTGAAATGAAAAAGGCATATAATTAACGTACGATAGGCAAAAATGTTGAGACATGAAGAAATCAATAGGATTATAAAAATCTAGGAAATATGAACAGGGAAAGCTGAAAGGACTTAGCAATAAAAAAATCTAGTGGATTCACATGGTACATCATATATATATGTATATATATATATATATATATCATATATTTTATATATATAACACCGGTTTGAAACAAGCATGGTCCCAAACAACATGTCAATGAGACTTGACAGGTGGATAAGCAAGGAGCAAAAACAATTAACCATAATAAACCGACCATTTTTTGTGTTTTTGCCGCACACCTTTTGTGATATTTTGGTTGTTTTAGGATTGTTTTTAAGAAGAAAGATCTCTACGGACAGACCACATAACATTCGCGCCAATGACTTCGGTTCTAATCCATATCTTTCAGTGTCTCCAACCAACAACAATCCTCATCTCCTGGGCCCCAACCAAGAAGGCGGAAAGCACCAACCGAGATAAAAACTGAAACCAACTTCTTCAGATATTTACGCCAAGTCATAGCTTGACCACCACAGCCACTTCCAGCTTTATCCAGCACGTGCAAAAAGAGCACCAAAAGGTAGACGATGGGCAGACACGCAATACGTGTCCAAGCCACCGAAGGTGCCCTAGAGCGGTTACTTCAGCCAGAAGACGACTGTATGCACCCAACACAGGACGGTGCACCTCGTCATTGCTCACTCAACGTTCCCAAAAGACATGAGTAATACTTCCGATACATCGACGGTCGAAAACAGAATGTCACCAGACGTCCTCAGCCCGGACAGGCCAAGTCTCGTAACAGTAAAGCAGGACATTATGAACTGTGACATTGTACATCCCTCCCTTGAGGTAAATTCGGATGTCATGGTGGCGCCACAAGTGTCCCAGGTTCGCGAAAGCTGCTCTGTCTTTAGCAGCGAGTGTGAACAAGATCCCGAAAGTACTTGAGGCTACTGACTGCCTCTAACCGGTGACCACAATGGATGAGTGCAGATACAGCCCCCTGCCAGTCTTGAGGAAGAACCTTGCATTCTGAAGGTGCAAAGCACATACTGTACTAAGATATCTCAATCGCCAAGTGGTTTAACAAGCGTGGAATTGCCCATGCATCGTCACTCAACAAGGCGATGTCATCGGCACACCCAAAGCCCAAAACTCTAGTTCCTGCAAAGATTTTAACTCTATCATCCTCTATGATAAACTCGAAAAGAAGTTAGGATATAGGACAGCTCTGCCGCACTCCATGAGAGAGGACGAAGGATAGAGAGAGCTGCTCATAAGTCATAACCAGACCTGACGTATAACTTTTCGAGGACCAACACATAATTCTCAGGTAAACCATTCTTCAACAAACAGCGCCATAATGCAGACAGGGTCAAAAGCTGGGAAAATGTCTAAGAACATGATGACTGTTGACTATTGGAAAGCAGAACGGTGCTCTAACATCTGTCGGAGAATGTAGATTTGATCGACGCATCCACGGGCAGCGCAAAACCCGGCCTGTTCCTCACGAGTGAGCCCTCCACGCATGCTATACAACCTACGAAGAATGACGGACGGAAGCAGTCTTGGAGATATTGGGATTAGGCTAATACCTCTATGGGTAGCGCAGTCAACGCGCAAACTCTTTTTGAAGATGGGAACAACGATCAACACCACCCATTCACGGAGTGCCAGACCTTCGGGAACAAAACTTGAAGTTCCCTGACCAGTTCCATTTCTTCATCTGTAAACACATCTGGGGAAAGCCCATCCGAGCTTGCCACTTTATGACGCCCAGGGGATCTCTGTCTTAGTTGGTGGGTTTGGTGAAACAGACCACTGAACCTTTGCCGGAATAGCTGCACTGACTCTGAGGGCCAGCTGAATTGTGCTTCAAAGTGGTCCACCTAGCCTAAACGACGGCACTGCAGGTTGTGGATAGGCGAACCGTCAGTTTCACAGGTCGTTTCGCTCACACTCAATGCTTTCCTACCGAAAATTGAGATGAGGTGAAACAGCTTGTGGGAAATTCCCACGGTGGAAGCATGCTCCATCTCCAAAGATCGTTGAAACCACCAGATCTCGCTATCCCTAGCCAGGCTTTCACTGAGTTCACATCTCGGTACCACCTGTGCTTCATTATGTTCGCCACCAGCCGAGATGGGCTGACGTGTCTCATAAAAGGCGAGGGACTTAGCAGAATTCCAGGGTATCACAACGCGACGGGTCAGGCAACAAATCACTAACCCATTAAAATGCATTCTTAATAAGCGACCAGCAGTCATTGATATTTTGAGAGGTGGGGGAAACCCTAGCGTTTCAGTCAGTGCATTTCGAATGATTGATAGGTGAGTCGGATCAGTTAGCTTGTCGCAATCTGACCGCAACGTGCGTTTTGGACGTCCACGAAAGTACATAGCTAGCTTAGTGCATACTAACGTGCGGTCGGAGTCGTTTTGAGTGCTCCAGCACGACCGGCAGTCTTGCAGACAACCCCGGCATCCGTAGTTAACAGTGACGTGGTCAACTTGGACCCCACGCTGATTGAAAGAGAACGGACAGGTGGCGCACCGACGACTAGAACATTTGAATCTCGTACAGGCGAGAAACAATTGATGGTCTAAGCATAAAGCCAACAACCGTCCTCCGTTCTCAGAACGGCAGGAAGAAGCCAAAGGGACCACCTAGATGCGCCTCATTCGGAAACCGCCGACCTACTCTAGCATTCAAGTCTTTTTCCAAAATCACAGTATCGCCCCGCCTTGCTGTGCGTAAGAGGTGGTGCACCTTTTGGCAGAAAGTGTTCTTGAATTCATCTGAGCTGCAGTCTGTTGACACACGCTGACAGCAAACAATTTGCTTCTAGCAAAGCGATTGCTCTTTACTTTGTGTGAATCCCTAAGTCTTACTGCACATAGCCAGCTGTCGACCGAGATCTAGTCAAGTAGCGCAGCCTCAGCCCTCTCAGTGAGAGCAACAACAATGCCAGGAACACCAGATGCCGCATGTCTCAGGGGCCCCAGAAAGGCACAGATGGAACTTCATGGAAGGACTAGATGAAGATATCAGTCTGATAACGGAAATAAAGTCTTGAATGCAAGTGTCTTGAATACAACACATATCGATGGCTAGGTGTCATGGTCGGTGACCATTCTAGGGTTTGTGGTGCCGCAGATTTTAGTTCCGTTGTTAATTTTCCAAAAGAACCTACTCTTTTCTCAGGATTTTGAAACTGCCGTTGTTTTAAATATTGCACGATTGAAAATTTTTATATCCACAGAAAGACTTATTAAAACTCGTTCTGTGACTGGCTGTTTCATGTGTCGACCAAGGCCACCCAACAAAACTATATAAACGATAGAGCTCACTTGAATTCTGACTTGTATTGGTGGATCACCAATAACCGCGCGGCAGTGTCCTGTGTTCGTCTCCTCTCTCTCTCTCTCTCTCTCTCTCTCTCTCTCCCTTTCCCCCACTAGCGGGCTGGGCTAGCTGTTTGTGTTCCACACCTTTTTCTGTTCTGTGTGGCTGCTCATTTAAGGGAGCAGCAGTTCCGTTCCGTTTGTCGTGAGATTACAGGGCTCATAGACTCGAACCCGAAAAATTCTCGCCAACCTCAGTGTGCGTTCATGTCCTGCTAGAGCACAGGCTGTGTGCTTCTGTGCTATCGTGCGACGCTAGGACTTACGTCTTGTGCTTCAGTGTGCGTATTGATCAACCAAAGTCAGCAACACAAAACTAGGGTTTCCAGTGAACGAGTTAAGCAACTCTGTTGACCAACACGCATGTATTGGCACATTGTGCACCTTCTCTTGAGGGAAGACTGGATGTCATGATGGCACCACAAGTACCACAAGTTCGCGAAGGCTGCTGTAGCTTTCGTAATTTGTGATAAGACCTCCTTCTTGATGCTTGCGCTAGGTGTGACCAGGCTCCCGAGGCACCTGAAGCTATTGACAATCTCTAACTGATCACTAAAAGGGTTATTTCGAGCACAGGTTTCTGCCAGTCTTGAGAAAGTACTTTGCATTTTGAAGGTGCAAAGCACATATCGTATCTAGATGCTTCAATTACCAAGCAGGCTAATGGGCGTTGAATTGTCACTCAGCAGGTCGATATCATCGGCATACTTTAATTCAAAAACTGTTTTCTGGGAGGAGTTCAACTCTGCCGTCTAAAAGATCAGATAAAGCGTTTTATAGAAAACATCCCCTATGACAAAGTTGCCGTACTCCGCTGGAGACGACGAAGGGCGGCGAAAGCTGGCCATAAGCCAGATCATCGAGAACAAAACCAGAAGTTCTCTGACCAGTTGCATTCCTCCATGTTTAAATAGAGCTGAGGAAAGCTCATCGGAACCCGACACTTTATAACGTCCTGGGACTAGGATCTCCTTGAGGACCTCCGCACCCAACAAAGCATATGGGCAACTTAGTACATACTAACGCGTGGTCGGAGTCAAGGTCAGTACTCCAGTACGACCGACATTCTTATGGACAGCCCTGAAATTTGTAGATAATAGCGATGTTGTTGATTTGAGTCCAACGTTGATCCGAAGAGGGCAGATGACAGGTGATGCATCGGCGGTCGGAACATTTGAAGCTCCTACAAGCGAGAAATAACTGGTGGTCAGAACACAATGCCAACAACCGCTCCCTAATTTCAGAGTGACAGGAATCGATATGCCTGGGGCCGTCTGGATGCACTTCATCAGAGAACGGCTGACCTATCCTAGTATTCATGTCCCTTACCAAAATCACGATGTCTCCCCGTCTTGCTGTACGCAAGAGGTCGTGCAGCTTTCTGATAGAAAGTATCTGTGACTGCATGTAGGCTGAAATCTGTTGGTGCGTACACTGAGACGACAGACAAGTGGTGTCTATCAGAGCGACGGTTATCTACTCAGTATGAACCTCTAAGTCTCACTTCGCATAACCGGCTGTCGACGGAGATCCAGTCTAGTAGTGCAACCTCAGTTGTGGGCTGTTGTACTACTAGATCGCCCAGTCCAGAATAAACCACTTTATTCGAGGAGGTACCTCTAGCTTTTGCGCAGCAAAGCACTTCTTACAGTGCAGCAGAACCATTCCATACGAGCCGATGACCAGTTGATCGGTTTACAGACCCCCTCTAAGAAACTTTGACGGGTGATTAGAACACAACAAGGACCAACGCCTTATTTGGTTGTCGGGCTGCACTCGCCAGGCCACAGTGCCACCTCCGGGCTCTTGTGGTATTCCTAGGGAAATCACTTGCAAGTCGAAAACCCACAATGCCCTGGACACTGTAGCTGCTTGTCCGCGGTCGCTTATTGGGGGGGGAGGGTGAGCCCACCTTATTCACGGATAACCGACTGGACGATGGCCATTCCCTTATCTGCAACCCAGGGACGTGTTTAGTAGCAAGCAGCTCCGCTCATGACGGTAAAACGATCAATTCAATTTGTTTCGTGAAATGACCACAGTAAATAGACCGTGTTGACATCAAGACGGCTAAAAAGTGCAACAATCCGGTAATAAACGTTTCACCTCAGTTATAATGCTAAGTACTACAATGCTCTGCAGTTCAAAGTGACACCTACCACTTACTATCGACAAGACAGGCAGAGGGCAATGCTACTGACTTCGTACAGATAAAATGTTTGGCATTTAGACCATTTGAGCGATGCATATTACGTCGTTGATCTACCCATATTGATTCCGGAGGCATGTCATATTAAGGATGTCACAATAAAGATGTTCCTCAACTGGCTAATCTATCAAGAAAACCCAAGGTGGGATGGCCAATACCTCGACTGGTTGGCTCATGTTGAACTAACGATAAATTACACAGAAGGCGGCAATCAACCCATACGATAGACCAATGTGCATCCACGGGACACTAAAGTAAACTCATTTGTTACCGATGCATGGCCTTAGTGCCCCTACCACATTGTGACCTGAATCGCCAACGAGGAGAAAGAATAATTATTCTGAACTTGAGTGTCAAGTTAATAAGCTTCGGATGATAAATCAAACGTTTTCCGATGGAAGAATACAGTATAATACAACAGCGATCGCAGACACGAAATTGTTTGCAAACCAATCACAAGAACACTATAAGGTTATTCAAGTAGACCAGTAATACAAAGGTATATAAATATATATATACTCTAGACCTTTTCATAAGCAAGACGCCGCAAAACAATGGCAAGGAAGCAGATCAATGCAGCAGAGAAAAAAACGCACGTAAAATTATTCACAGACGTCAGCTCGAGTCACATTTTAAAACGATTCGACGTGCACTAACAGACTCCGGCTTTGATGCTACCTCGAATGATCCGTTACTCAAAATAGGAAGAGAACCATAAATGGTCAAAGACCAAGTGCAAAACAACAAGATGATAAACTTCAGACAGGAGTAAAGATTTCGAAAGCAAGAACACCACGGACTGCGGCATTGAGTCACATCACCAGCTTTCTCCAACCACTGGTTAGGAGAACCTCGCGGACCCCAACCCGGCAGTCTAAATGAACTTTCACGGGCCAATCTACTGGCCAAGATTTTCATACTTTTCAACCATATCATGGACTAACCATCTCGAATCACCTTAAAATCATCACCGGACTCACAGAGCAGCGTAGAGCGAGGAAGAAGTTCTGTGGGCATACACAAATCATGTCCCGTTTACCATAGTCAGCTTGTCTCAACTACCTTACTCTATTCCGACCTAATACCTTTCATAACTACTTAACCCTAAAGCCCAGTACCTTACGCATGACCGATCGGCTGATAGCCCGGAATTCTTTCTTTCTTTTATCTTTTACTTCCTTTATTAATGAAATAACAGTGTACATCATTTTTCAGGAAGGGGACCGCGGCCAACAGAGGGCTGCCAAGTGGGGAAGTTGGCCGATGGTGGGAGGATTCGAACCCGCGACCTTCACGTGCAAACACCACGACGTTATCCCCATGGCCACCGCCAGCCAAGTTGTAGCTGTGATGACAGGTGCCCAGCAGTTTTGAATCATTATAGAAATGAGTTATTTTTTAAATTTAGGCATCGGCGGATTAGAAACAAAAGGATCGCTTTAATATAACCAGAATGAAGTGAGGCGGAAATTGGCACTTGTACTTGACCAACTTACCATAAGAAGGCAAAATTCCACCACATTTATTGAGTTTTGATGTGAACGTAAGCGCGCTAGAAGAACTTCGTTTCAGCGGTACAGGATTGTAGCAGGCGCATTAAATGCGCGTTTTTTGCGATGACATAGACAAGACAATTGGGTGGCAAGGTGATTCAATTATCGAAAACTACAGGATTAAAGTTTTATAGCCAGCAGCTAGTCGGAACGAGCCATCTAACCGGTCAACCTAATTGCATCGGCTCGGATCCAACGAGTGACGATCAACGTCTGAGAAATTGTCGAATTCCCAAAAAAGATTCCGCCAAAAAGGTGTCGCTCCTGAGTTGCTTGAACCAACTAGCCAAAACGACGGAGGAAATTAAATAAAAAAACGTTGGAGCTGCAAATTAAAACTGGTCAGTGTTACAGTGACGCAAATAATTCATAAAACCTGGCCCATTTCAGTAAAATGTGACTGGAAGTGACAAGAAGAATCGGTGTATCAAGGCAGCATTTCTGCATGACGATGCACGACGGAGCTTAGTGCAAAACACGAATCACAAGATTTTTACAACAATAATACACTCAAAAACGAAGTGGATCAAATCAGCTCCGGTATTTGGCTTAGTCTAAACTGCCAAAAGGATAAACATGTTTCAGCATCTGTGTAAAGAATCAGGAAAATGTCCAACCCGCAGACCACAGAATCACGTGGCTTGAATATCTCTCCGGGATGATCGATAAAATAGTGTACCAATCAAGCGCTACGCACACAAAACAATGACCCGTTGACATTAGGCCATGTGGTCAGCTCATTGTGAGTACCTGTGCTCCTGGGGGTAAACCACGATAATAGACATTTCGAATCACCTTATCATCATCACCGGACTCGCAGAGCAGCGTAGAGCGAGGAAGATGTTCTGTGGGCATACACAAATCGTATCACAGTCTGTTCGCATTCAGTGCCTCTTCGCATCGCAACCCAGGTCCTTGAGAAAATTCTCCCATCTACTACGAAGATAACAATGTTCGAACACCAAAAATCTCGGCACATATGTCCTCAACGGCAGCGTTTCTGGGTAGTCTCAGCACGGATTTTACTGCTGTTGTGTATACTCTATTTTCGATCGATAACCGGATGTCACATCGTCGCCATAGATGCACCAAACTGATGAGTGCTAATCATGTCTTCCGCATACGCGACGACATTCCATTTGGTATACGACTAATCGGTGAGATGCAATTACCCAGGTAATTAAACTGATCTCCTTCATCCAATTCATCCCCCGCAATAACAAGGTTCGGCTTCAAGCCACTAGTCCTGCAACAGCAGTCCAAACATATGCACACCGTCAACGAGACTATCGAGAGAACACACCTGAGTCTTCACTCAATGCTACGTCGTCTGCATATTCTGAGTAAGCCGTTTTCCTGTCTGAGTAAATATCAATGTCATTATTCTCTGGTGGGGATAGGACTATCGAAATTATCATCTCAGTGACAAAGTTGAGGAAAAAGAGTGGAAGTTGGCAACCCTGACGAACACTACTTCTCGTGATGAACTCAGGTGAAACATCGCTGCAAGCATGAACCCAACTTTGGCCGTTCACGTACAGATTGAATAAGTGAAGCGAACTTCTTTGGTACAATCTTCAGTGAGAAACATCAGAAAACTACACGATCAACTAAGTAAAACGTCGCTTTCAGATCAAAAAAGATAGATCCTGGATTCAAAACAGATATGTTTACTTCCTAAGAATTGGTGCAGTGTGGAGATTTGGTCAATACCGGACTGATCCTAACTTGTTATGGTTGATGACCATTCTAGGGTTTTTGGTGAATCGCTCTCTGTTGTCCAAGGCTGCCTAATGACGTCTCACCAGATAGTCGTGCCCGGGACACTGCGACCGAGACTCTTGCGGCAGTTCCATACGGGTCATCCAGGTATAAACAGGATGAAGGCCATCGCCCTCAGATATGCCTACTGACCAAAAATGGATGAGGACATCATGGGTACGGTGCGCAGCTGCTCAAAGTGCCAGGAAGCGGCCAAAATGCCACCAAAGCAGACGAATGTCTCATGGCCAACCCCAAAACAGCTGTGGTTCAGGCTACATATCAATTTTGCCGGGCCTATTAAAGGCATCCATCATTTGACACTTGTCGATGCCTTATCAAAATGGCCAGAATTAATTCCAATTAACCCTGCCACATCCTCTGGCACCATCACGGCTTCACGACGCTTGTTTCCCCAATACGGAGTGCCCGATCGAATAGTATCGGATAATGGATCTCAGTTGACTTCCGCACTGTCTCGCGACTTTTGCCAGCAAAATCATGTGCAGCACACACTCTCGCCTCCATACCATCCTCAGTCAAACGGTCAAGCGGAGAGATTCGTCGACCTTTTCAAACGACCGTTACTCAAATCGTGAGGGGAGGAAACAACGGAAGAGGCCCTGCAACAATTCCTGTTAGTGTACCGCACAACTCGAAACCTAAGCACACCAGGATGAATCTCTCCAGCAGAAGCATTAATGGGCCGCAAGTTGAAAACCATCCAAAATGCTTTACTGCCGAATTCGCCGAATCATCCCAGCGTGCCGAAAGGAGGCCTGGTCGAAGGTTCATTGATCCCAGGGGTTAACTCCGATGCCAACACGTCATCGCCGTTCCTGAAAAAAGCTCAAGATCGCCCATCCGGGTTCACGGGCACTAATCTTCCTCAGTAAGCGAACCATCCCCACCGGCATTGGTGGGGTAGTATCTAAATTGTTTCACGTGAATGCTGGTGATCCTCAAGGTCTCGTACTGGCCCCCACCGCATTCTTTTGTTTGTTGATGATCTACCTTATATCTTCAAGATAGATCGCTTCTTTGCCAGTGGTGTCACTTTACTTTGTCCCCTTCCTTAAGACATACCTCCACGCAAACGTCAATATTGATTGCGACCGTTATGTCGTTAGTATATTACTCAACTTGGACCGCGAAAACATGAGGTTACTGTATTCATGGTGCTGCAAAATCTTGAAAACTTACCTTCTCTCTATTCTCCGTAGACAACATACATTCACCTTGGTTCAAGAGACATACACTCCATAAGTACAATCTCTTTCGTTGGCTCATCTGTAACTTCTTCGCTATGCTGGTCCCCTTTCGTATCTCAGCTAGCTTCTCGTGCTGTGGACAAAGTCGGTTTCTTCGCGCCAGACGTACCATCCCCCACGGATCATCTCCTGATGTGCAAAGCTCAAATCCGCCCCCCCTCGTTTGAATACTGCAGTCAAGTGTGGAACGGGGCTCCTACTCCTCTTTTTCTACTTGGTCGGTTTCAACGCGAGGCCATACGGCTGATCAATGGCTCTTCTTTAACATCCAATCTGCAGTCACTAGACCATCGTCAGGTGATTGCTTCGCTGTCTCTTTTCTGTCGTTATTATTTTGGCTTTCATTCTTCGCAACTTGCTTCGTCGGTCCCTCTGCCTTTAACCTTCGTCCGCCCATTCTGCCCTCAGACATCCAGCCACCCTTAGCAAGTTTTTGCCTAAAAGTGTTGCATCGCTCTCCTTCAGTTATTTTCTCCCCCAGAACTGCGGAACTGTGAAGCTTTCCCCTGTTTGTTTTCCCACTCACTTATAATCTCTTTATCTCTCTAGAAGCAGTCAACAAACTAGTTTGCCGCAATGTGAATGTTCCCCCACCAATCTTCTTATTAGTCATTTTGCCATTGGGTTTACCGCTCATACTGTGAATTACCCTATGTGTTGCTCTATGGGATAGTCGCAGACCTGTCCATTTGGATGCTGCATACAATAAGTGCAAACTGCGGTGAAGTCAGTTGACCAGGTACCTAGGAAATGGCTGTGGGCAGCGATAGATGGGAAAATTTGAGGAGATGGAAAAGATCACAGCTCCCGGCATCGGTCGCAACCTTTTCCAGCGAGATGATATAAATCGAAGGATCATGGATTCACTCTCAGGAACATCGGCTGGAGCTCTGGGGAGAGCACTTATTCATTTCAACAGTAGTTCTTCCGCAGGTGGAACAATATAGTTAAGAATCGGTTCTCCATGAGGAATGAAGATCATTAGAGAGACGTGTTTTCTGTAGAGATGTGGAATAGTTGGACCAGATTATTTTATTGCATAAAATGATTTGAGGCGTAAGTGATAAATACTATAGTCCAACGACACTACGAATGGCATTGTGAGGACCACTCCCGTAAGAAGCAGTTCTTTGATTGCCTTTGCCGAGAGAAATATTTTAATTGTTTGAGAAACAGAAATAGGAAGGATGCTTCGCAGTTCTGGGGAAGAAAATAACTGAAGGAGAGCGATGCAACACTTTTAGGCAAAAACTTGCTAAGGGTGGCTGGATGTCTGAGGGCAGAATGGGCGGACGAAGGTTAAAGGCAGAGGGACCGACGAAGCAAGTTGCGAAGAATGAAAGCCAAAATAATAACGACAGAAAAGAGACAGCGAAGCAATCACCTGACGATGGTCTAGTGAATGTAAATGGTTTTCCTCTTATGAAAGTTATTGGGCGTCAGAGTAGACTAGCAAAGCGAAGGTATGGCCATATGTTTAGCCGACGGCATATGTAACTTAGAAATTATGACCCCGTGATTTGTCCAGAACCAGGATCTACTTGGGTTCGCACTGGAGTCCTGGTAGGCACATATTCTATTGCCTATCATCTCCCGACATCCGCCCACCCGAACATAAGAGAGATGTTGGCTGTTTCATATTTTTATCTTTTACTTCTTTCACTAGTGAAAAGAAGACGAAGGCGATTTCCAAGAAGCGAACGTGTCCAACAGATGGAGGACAAATGGGAATGCTGCTCAGCATGGGACAGAACTGATTAAAACATCACAATGTTGACCTTCGAACCACTACCGGCGCCAACACACGGAAAACAGCCTAACTGTGAAATCGCACTCCTTCAATCATTCTGAGTCAACAGAAAATGAAAACACGATCGCCATTGTTTACGGTTCACTGCCATACCCTCCAGTGTCTCCAGCCAGCTAGTTGACGGGTCTTTCGGATCCAAACCGCGAAAGCGCGACACTTACATTACCTAAGTTCGCTGTGTATTTTCTCATTCCACGTTGCCGCGCCATCTGCCGACCTATTATGGCTTCCTCCACTCCGTGGGACGGACGCAAAATAGGGCAAGATATGGCAGATGAGTTTTCGCCATGGGCAACAAGTAGTCCAAACAACGTAGTCTAAGCTTCATACGTTGAGATAAGATATCCTAGATACGCACTAGATGCATGACCTCCACATTACTCACCCGATTACTCCATCCAATCCTGGGGATACTACGCAGAAATCCGTGGTCGAAAACCTCCGACCGACGAACATCGACACGCATACTCCATGTCTCGCAATCGTGCAACAGAACTGAGCACACTGCAGCATAGCACATACGACAATTCAACTTCAAAGAAATATCAGGCCGACGCCACAAATGCTTCAGTCCAGCATACGCCGCTCGAACCCTGGATAAACGAGTGTCCACATCTACTACCTCCACTATCGTGCTGCCATTGTTCCACGGCGGGAGATATTAAGATATGGGGGTCTGTTGGTAGCTCGGCAAATGGAAACGACTTGTAAGCTACCACAAACATCCCACGGAAATGGCCCCAGACCAAACACCCTCCAGTTGATAAAAAACTGTACGCAAAACCGCGACGAGTCTACTTGCTATAAGAATAAAACAACTATCAGATATTTCAACAGAAAAAGCATTTGGGTACTCCTGTTACACCTGACCTTAACTAAACCGCAACCATAAATCCATGTCGGGCAAGCCAAATAATGCGCTTGATTTAATCTACATTCCAGGTTGCTTGGACCATCTAACAATGCAGATTTATCAAACGCTTCTCTGGCCACTTCTGGAGACCAATGTCCGTGCATGCTCCCTTAGAATACATCCTACTAGTAGGAGAGGTCCAGAGGTCCAAGTCCCTTGGGATGCCATGTGAGACTTAGTGGAGTAATTTACGGGGAAAACAAACAGGCAGACCCAATAATAACAGGACATCGAATACTCTGCAGCACCAGTGTTCATACATGCCAGGTTCAAACACTTTTTAGCCTAGTGGTCATCAGTTCACTTTGAGCAAGAATGTATGACTACTTCGTTGTTCCACTACAATCCTATAGGAAAAACTACCGCAAGAAATAGTTTCAGCCGATTTTAAGTAAATGATAGAAATACATGTTAGGGAACAGATAAATGCTTGCAGGCTATAATATATTCCGGGGCTATTGAAAAACTGTTAGGTTTCCCCTTTTACAATTTTATGTCCTTAGTCCGTCAACTTATTATTGCCTACCAACGTCACGTAGCAGGGACCACCAAAAGCAAAAGAAGTAGTCTCATTGAAGTATCTATTGCTCCCCGACTTACATACGAATGTATGAGCATTAAAACCGAGCACACAGGCCAGTCTTACGATAGCTGAAAACGAATCGGTAAAATGTGCTAAATGAAGCTTTTTTCATGTGGACGAATGTAATTAGACGAATGTATGCAAAGGCGTGCACGTCCCGGTTTAGGTAGCTGTCTTCGTCTTTGTTTATCTTAGTGGGAATCTATTTTACATGCATATACCACGTCCCGTCACAGTGAGTATGCGTAGTGAATATTATAACTAGTGTGGAAATCACGAATGTTTTAAATCTGGTTGTCTTATTCTTGGCTGCCCCGCATCTTTTTTGTTGCATGGAGCCTGTGAAGTTGTTGAGCCATTTCGTACCCGAGTTCCCTTTCGATACAATGAAATGAGGGTCAAATACTTTTAGATCCCTGTAGTATACAGCCATAACCCACCATGTTCTGTGCACTGCTGATAAGTCCTGAAAATGGCGCAATTGTAACACGCTTCCATGACATCTGACGGTGTGTAACATTAATATGATAAGATAAACCACTTTATCATTAGACAAAACCTTCCAATGAATTGTTCCCTAATCTTGAGGCACGGGTGTTCATCTTAATCTTCTGGAACAGATGGCAGGATGAACGCATCCCGTGGAAACGTCCATCTACCGGCCCACGAGCAGCCACGGCTTCAAATGCTCGTCGAGGCAGCGTTAGAAACCACCTCCCACCATAGAAGCAACCAGTGAGTTACAAAGTGAATTCAATCCTGGAGGATGATACACAAGTGAAAAGCCTGTTCAGTTCCGTTTCCGTTGGGTGAGACGGTGACCGCGAAACCGATCGCAGCTGCGGAGTGAGGACACGGCGCAAAGTTTCGGCCCCGCGTCACCATGGAGAATCGCCCACAAACAGGTAAAATCACCGCGATATTGTCGGCGCGCATCGCAATCAGGTGCAAGGTCCGGAGTCAAACTTTACAATCGACCGCGCGAAATCCTTCGACGAGCCGTAAAGCTCAGCGCTGAACCTGTTCAAACTTGCCCATCTCAGTCGACGTGTGGGGAAAAAATAGGGCGGTCAAACTCCAACCGTGGATGAATGAGTAATATAGGCGTTAGACAAACCAGGACGGTGGTATTCATCGTTGGAATTGGGTAGACACTTTTGGGTCTGTCGAATGGATTGTTCCTACGCGAGTTTAGCTACCACGAACCTGCGCGCAGTGGGCAGCATGTGGTCAATCACCGCGTGTACCATCTAGCATATTAGCCTTGGGCGACCGCCCATTTAAGGTGAACTCGTCTTCCGTATGACAATATCAGTCAGACCGGACGGTCGAACAGCGATAAAAATAACACGGCCCGAGGCATCGTCAAAGCAATAACCATGGTATCCACATGGATAAAAACGTCAATTACTTCGACTTGTTTCTAAGAAACCGGCTTGGCTATTTATACGCACATTATCATTCTATGTAACGTCCAATGGAGCGACGAGATAAATTCATGCATGCCAAATTTATTTCCACTCACCACACCCACCACCTTCATTGTCTTTAAGTGGAACTTCTTTTCCATTTTTCTTGATGCAATCGAGATCAGGCGGAGAGCTTTGCTTATGCAACGACTGTGAAAGTTTGCGTTTAATATTGCTGAGCATTTTCCTCCTCAGCAACGTTCCCAAAGCGAAACCATGAATTATTCAAACCACACGGCAGTGATAAAGCGAGCATGTATCCATAAAAAGCAATCGATTTCTTCAAATAGGAACACGATAGAGCACAAATACGAAGAAAAGGCCGTAAAAGAGAGACCAAAAGTGACGGCAGATCGCGTTCATTGAAATAGCGGATATAAACAAATTTAGGTCATTTGGCTACAATTTAGTTCATTCTCGAGAATAAACAAAATAAACAGAATATAGTATTTTCTCTTCCGATTCTGTATTTCCCTGATTTCAGTATGACGAGTATCGTTTTATTCATGCCTTGACAACACAGCGGGAAATTTGAGTGCCCCTGAACTTCCCGCAAAAGATTATCTAGATGATTTCCCTTTCCGATCCCTCATCGATGAAATGAGAATAAAATGCCACTGAAAAGTAAAATGCTTTGGAAAAGTACTTTCCTGAGTATCTGACCCACAATTACGCGAGGAAAATTCTCCTCAAATGCCTAAATAATAATACTGTGGTGTCAGAAGACGAATAAGTTCTCGCTTTTTAGGCTTTGGCTGGAATTTTCAGTATGAACACTTTATAATCGATTTCAATATGCACTGTGATGTCGATAACCTCAGGTTTGTTTAGGTGAATCAAATTTCCTTCAGCGCTAGATCTCCAGGTTCTTAGGTTGTTATGGTCTCGCATCGTTTTGATTGCCGACGGATTTACAGCATAATATGTGTGGCTACAATTACTGGTAACTAATTTATTTCACCGGAACTAATGTTAACTAGTATTTAGACTCATGGATTTCACTAAATTTTACTAGCCAGTATCTTCGAGCATAACCAGATGGAGGGGCGCGAAAACAACAGAGGCTGATAATTTTTTGGCAAAATGTGTTTAATGTCCGAGGCCACACCAGCGGAGCAAACAGGTATTGCCGGAAGCCGATAAGAACCGCTCCCAGTGGTTATGACCTCATACTCCTCCAAAGTGATCTTTCATTATTGCACATTTTCCCATAAAGACTATACGGTTGGACATGAAAACGATAATAATTTTAATAAAACTGAACGATGACCGTTCAACGCATGAAAGCCTGCTGCATGCACACGATATTTCAGTATCAGTTGCTCAAAAGTGAAAGGAGATTGTTTGTTTGATGGAGCGCTTACAATAGGATTTCTGTTACTGGGGATAGCCAATTATTGAAGCTTTTCCAAAAGAAAAGCGGCCGTCATATCAAGTGATTTAGGCTTTTTAACTGTAGTTGTTGCTGTTGTCCGACCGTGGTTCATAAATGTCGAGCATGCTGTCGAACAGTTTCATTGTTCTAAAAGCGAAGCTTATATTTCGCTTATCTTTATCTGACGGAAAAGCTACATACTTCGGGTAACTGTGGGTTTTCATGCAATAGGAGAACGGGGCAAAGAAAATTAACCGGATCATGGTCAGCAAACTGTTCTTTCGCCATAGCTAATTTTTGTTTCAACATGGGACAGGTTAACCAAAGTACCACCAAAGCATGCGGGAAGTTCTCGGCAGTTCACACCCAAACTAGCGTCCGCGTCCACTTGTGCTATCTACCCGAAGATACAATGGCCTAATCTCGGACCATCCGCTTTCTTTTGAAAAGGAAGGTTGTATTTTTTCATCTTCCGCGATAGGTTTGGACAATTTTTGGTGCTTTGCTAAACACTTGCTGCATTCTACCTAACCAAAGAGATAACTTCACAGGAGGCTTTTGTGCCGTGCTGGTTACCCGGTAAATAAAAACAATCAACTAATGGGGTGGGGGTTTTATTCGTATCTAAGAGCGAAGCGAATCATTTTACTCTCCCTGCTTTTCAGGACTCAACAAGTGGCTTCATTTACTGGATAATTACCTGACACTTGAACACGGATTTTGATTTGACTGTATCACCCTCTTTGCTTTATTTTGCCATTTTTCACTCCTCTGCCGAATGGACAAGAGGATTTTCTTACTGCAGCCCGGATTACCCGCCCAAACTAGCAAATGTTGCTTTATTCAGAGAAATTACTTCAGTGGTCTTTTGTTCATAGCATCAGAATTTTATCCTCGTGCCCGCGCCTTGTGGGGTTCGTCAACCGTTGCACACGTTCAAAATGACACGTCTTCCTGGATAGACAAAAAACGAGCGGCATTGTATTTCGGGTGACGTCTAACGTTCATTTACTTCAACTGTATGAACATCTCCTGCCTGACGGTACATTTCTAGCTCGGTAGAGGAAAACAGGTAGCTCTTTTCTTCACTTCTTTAACCCTTCAACATATTGTGAGCCATAAATGTGCCAGAGTTCACTCAGGCTATTCTTGACAATGAAGAGCGTCATTTGCCGTTTCCTAATGCTTTGCTCTTTTTCAATTCTCTGCGATAGCAGAAACTGGAGGAGCACTTTCATCACATCCACTATAGTGGAAGCAGGAAAAAGCGCGAAAATATCAGATACTCCTACCAGTCCAAGACCTAAAGTTCTCTTAAAATAATTTTGGCATGGCAGTAACAAATTTTCTGCCATCGTAATTTGTAAAACCTTTCACAGTGGATAGTTGCAGACGCCACAAGTCAAGTGTAACCTCTGAAATGATTAAAATCTTATGTTTTGAAAAAGTTTCAATCCACATCGGGCCAGCTAGTTCTTACTGACAATTTTTCACAACCACCGCTGACTTTGAATTAGATGTATCTGAGTTTTATTTCGTTGTTTTGCCTTTGAACTGGAACATCTTGTTTAGTAACGAGTCGTAATTTGCTTTTACTGCTCACTTTTGTTTCATCCTTTGTTGGCAAATAGTTCATGTCCAGCCGACTCACAACGAGCTTTGAATCTCGTCCTCAGAAAGTTGCATGGGTTTTTTGATTAACCGTATATTGGTAATCCAATATACCTGAACTACATGACGTGCATTTTTTAATGCTTTCTGCCGATGTTTTCTATTGCAGTAGTTTCTGTGTTCTTTTGTTTGGTTCTGGCCGAATAGAGATTAGGGCTTATTGTTCAAGGAACGACCGCAATGCACGGACATTCGTACACGTGCATATCACTCTGGAATTTGCAGAGCCACTTGTTCGGATTACCGCCGGGAATCCAGTTGAGCTACCGTCCACTTTGTGTTTTGGGGCGTTTTCCAGAAGACAAGAGAGTGTTTGTTTGAAATAAGGAAGATTCGTTGGATGAACTATCCCGAGTGAGGACCGCTGCGTTTTGGTGGGAACTGTATTGCAATGAACATGCGAGCTGCGGTCGTATAATGATGTGAGGTCGGTAACAATAAGGACCTTACCCATTTTCTACCTATAGCTTTGTCTAACTGATCCGTAAGCTTTGGTGGTCGCAATGGGCCCTTTGGCTTTCTAACTTCGGCTTAATTAGTTCGGCCAGTGGCTACTCGCCACAATGTCGCCCGTTGATCTACAGCTCCAATTGAAATATTCGGTCCTTTTTGTAGTTTTAGCAAGTACGACTCTCCTGAGACTGCTTGTTGTCAAATGCGCGCTGCTTACTTGATGTTTCATTTGCGCCTTGCTTCTGTGGGCACCATATTTATCCGAATACAGGGTACGCCTGCTGGCAGTTTCTTCAGTGAATTTATCAAGGAATCCGGTTCGTCAAGAATACTGGAACGAACTGCATTCTGGCGAGTACAGATCTCAGTTTCAGAAGACCCTGATGGTTGCTACACCTAGAGGCGTGTAGTGAAAACACCGCGGCACAAAAACTGTAGCAGAAAAAATAGTCACAGAACAGCACAAAAGTAACGGAAGAAAGAATAACATCTGCTGTTAACAGAACCAGCTGGTGCCGCACACTGACCAAATCCAACGAAAGAAGCCTAAAGCATAACATAAAATCAAAAAGGACACCAAGGTAGGTCTCAGAAGAAACCATTTTTCACGACATGGAGGCCCTGTTCAATTGTGTTTAAAAAGCGAATATTTGCAAGCACCGATATATAAATGCTCTTTTGATACATATCCCTTCCTTGCACTACGATTTTTTAAGTCAAACACGTGGATTTGAATGCCTCTACAATTTCATTCTTAGAAGACATATAAGCCGCCCTTCTGACGTTGGCGTCATAACTGTTTACCTAAAGTACAAATATGCATTTGTGCACACATTATTTAGAAGTGCACCTAATGGCATCTTCTTAGCTGAAGCCAGTGCACTGTTCTTTTTCTCGTTACTGCAATCACAGGCGTTTTAAACTGGCCTTGTTTGTTTGCTTCATAGTTTACGACCAACCAGCGAGGCCAACACTCAGAAGGCAAATTTGCCAAACTTGGACTGAATTATTAGATGCTCTGACACCAATAGCCAATTTTTGGCAGGAAAATGCACAATACGACAGGAATTTTGCATGGTCCACGTTTCTGGCTAAAAAACTGCAGACACCTGAAGCTATCCAAGATACTCTTTATAAACCAATACTGAAAGATTTGCTGAAGAGCGAATCTCATTAGTAGCCGGCCGGAAAAATGGATCATCAATTTGCCGTATTAGGTCACAAAGTCACCTTAACTGGAGAAAAAAGGTAAAAGAGCGTGTGACCGTAAACCGGTCGACGATTTATTAAACAAACACCTGTACAAACCTGAAAGCAATGTTCCCAGTACTGCATTCGCTGGCCCCATCGTTTTCGTGACACAACATAATCCGGTAGCGTAATCTGCGTGCTCAGCGGATGTGTCGTAACTAAACCTGATGTTCGACCATTTGGTTCAATCGTATATCTTTAGATGCGAGGTTTTAGGCTAGTTAGGAGACAGCCGGTGCGGATTATAGTTGTGTTCATCACAGCGTCCTTTAGTTTTTGCTAATGCAGGTCGACAAACTTGGCATTTGTCTTGCTTATCTCAACGCCAAATTTTCACGATCTGCTAGCTGTAGATTCCGAGGTTAGGTTTTGGTATTTCGACACGAGCGATGCAAGTTGCATAATCAAATATTACGGCGGAAAATCCCTCGGTTCGGACGAATAATAAAAACGTGAGTGCGCGGCACCAGTATATGAAGTATTGATTTGAGAAAAAGCCATCCTTTAATAACCGACTTTGTGCATAGTTCATATGGACATTCATCAAATTGACTGTAGTCCCGGGTTTGAGAAGGTCAAATGGAACTACAAAGGCTCTTTTGGAGACAAGGGCCACAAATTGCGAAATTGGATACGTCCAAAGCAAGCGTGACGAAGAAGAATGTGGCAGAAGAATGACTGAACCAGGAAAACGAGGAGTTTAGCGACAAGGCTACTAGATAGAACCTGTCGGCCAGATTTAATTTCTGCCACAGCTTCCTCCTGATTCATCAATAGTTAATTTCAGGAATCGGAAAATGGAAATAATACGTGCAAACACCATCTGTAATTCTCTTGGTTACACCGACTTTAAAACTCATTCTGATTATGCGCTTTCTATCAAGCAATTATCAGAACCCTTTGCAGGCCTCCCCTGTTACATTATCCCAACTTGATGCGGGTTAACCGTTCGGCCTTTGGTAAACCAGACGAAGATAATGCGGTTCGCACTTTCTCCATTGGTTGCGAACGTCATCCCTGTTCTAACTTTTCAGGTACTAACGTAGGTGATGCTTAGCCGTACTGCTGAAATGCTTCTAATTTTCTGCTGTTTGCTGGCTCCTCACTTGTCCACCTATTACGTCATCAGTTGTCAAATTGATGCTCTCGCCAACAGCCAATCACCTCTGCAGATCACGACGACATTGTTGATTTACCTACACTGTACAGGAATAATAATAATACTTTCTTTGTTGGGCACTGACGAGGACCTGCAATGTGCCTATTCATGACGTGCAACGATAGTGACAAATGAGGATAAACTAAACACTGGCAAACTGTGGGGCCTATATAATAACTAGTAATACGTACATCAGGTTGCGTTTGGTGAAGGCATAAAAAGCAACGGGGCATTTGAGTTCAACGGGGTTTTCTCGCCAGTGCCGCTCGATGTCATTTTAGAACATCTCGTAGGCTGCCGCATAAAAACAGCGGACCAAAATGGACCGATAACGCCACCGGAAATTCCTCTGAGGTGGTATTTTTGTGAACGTTTGCAATATACACTAACTGAACTTGGTAGAATGGCAAGAAAAACGAAATAAATCAAAGGAAGGTAAACTCGGAGGCCGTTTCTCAAGGAATGCATAGCCTGGTTAGCAGTTTCTTGAACGGGCACAAGCAGAATAAAACGCAAAACATTTGGCAATGCAGTCCGTTGGACCAGGAAGAGGGCGGCATGGAATAGAAATTGTAGAATGGCATATCCGATCCATGAGGTTTGTTCTGGGTGATGCTGATTTCACGAATTTCAGCTAGGTCCAGTGAAGGAAGCGGGATCGGAAAAGGGCGATGAACCGGGAACAAATCAGGCAATGTCTGATGGAATCTTGTGCGGAACCATTTCCAGGAGCTGCAGCCTGTTGTCAAATTTCGTAGACCCAAATAAAAATTATTGAAAAATGATGGTCTTAAACCAATTTCATGAGGAAGGTCGAAATACATTTGGAACGTCAGCTCGTAACAGATGCAAATAAAACTATCCCCCGATGAGTCCATTTTGCGTTGTTTTGGCAAAAGAACTTTGGGGAGAAGCGAGAGGAAGCCAGCACAAAATGGTGCACGTAAACTCGAGGACCAGAGGGCTACTTACCCCAACGGTGCTGGTGGGCGGGGATGACCGAGTGCGGGCCAACCAAACAAAAAAACACCGTCAATGGTGGAAACAGGTGTAATCCGTCAACCTATCTGCAGGTGCACACTGTTGAAGCCGAGCTGCCTGCTCGAAGTGCGCCAGCCAAAGCGATGGATATGACCGAGCCCCGAACTATTGTGATAACGCTAGTGTACAAGAGAGCTGAAGGGAAGGAATGCAAATGTAGCGTATTTAGGGGAAGTGGGGCATGACTTTTTCTAGTAGTAGATAATCCCAGGCAAGCCAAAACCGCGATAGCTGGGACATAAAGTAAATGTGTACATCCGAGCAGAACTGAATTGCCTGGAAAAGGAAAAAGCGGGCTGCAGTCTTGCCTAGCCGCAAAGTGCGGATTGAGGAGCGATCAATCTTACGAGCGGCTGAGAAAAGAGAAGTACCAGAAAGTATGGTGCAACCCAAAATATAGGAGTGGTGGCTGATATTATGAGCATTCGGGATAATTAGTTTGTGTAAATAGACAGACAGGCTAGTCTAGCTTGTGGATCGCCTACGCCCATGGGTAAAGGAAAATGGACCGGTATTTGGTGGAACAGACGGTGAAAACGGCTGTAGACAAATACTGAGCGACATTGTAAAAGACAGATGCACTGGGGACTGAGCCTAGAAATCATGGACTTTATTCCACTTTGGGAGACCATGCCTGTGAAGAGCACAAATGGTGGGAACCAGCAGGTATGGTGAGTGGCGACTGTCACTAAAGGAAGAAAAGAAACCATCAAGGACTCTATGTTCACGGAGGTAGTAGGAGATCCGAAGTGTCTGAGATGGACAGAGGGATATGGATGAGGAGTGAGAGAGAAGGAATTCAAGATGTTGTCCTAGTTTCGTCTGGAGAGAACAGTTTGGGTTCGCCAGAAACAAACGTGATTCCAAATAGCAAAATTTATTTGCTTTGAGAGAGGCGGCGATGAAAAGTACAAAGCGAATGTGATGGCGAATGCCGATATTCATAGAAGACGGCCGATTATCAACGCCACGGTTCTGGTGACGGTATTGTAATTGGTTACGTAAGTAGAAAGGAGAAAGATACAGATTAGCAATTTTATGCGCAGTTAGCACGAGAATGATCTATGGATATGAAGACAGATTACTGCACGATAGCTGTCGGTTGTGAAGGCAGAAGAGGGGTGAGGTGCCTTTGACGTGGAATTACGCGTATATAGTTGGCATGCGGTAGTATCTGAATTCAATCTGACGTTTGGAGTGTGAGAGACGAGGCGGCTTGCTGTAAAATTGTTAGGAAAATTGCAAAAAATGATATAGCAGTAGAATAAGTTTGATGGGAAAACCTACGAAGCTGCACTAAGTACTATTGTGGTGCAAGGGGTTGGAATTCTGAAGTTTCTAAAACGGACGAAAAGGTATCGACGAGGAGTCAGAAAAACCACCAAGATTTCGTCTTGGTTTCGGTTTTTCATGCAGTATTATGGGTAAGAAGATTTACTTTCTTTCAGCGATGAACGAAACGGTGACCTCAATACATTTTTCAGAAGGCCGATTCGGTTTCACGCAAACGATCCTCAGGTGAGTATGTGTGGTACAGACTTACGAGAACGGCTGCAGTACCTACTCTACATACCTCTCATTTAAATGCAATACATGATTTTGATAAATTGCGGAAGTGTTGCGGAAGCTTGCTCCACGATAACGAATAATTAACAATAAAGAATTTGGCTCTAAAGCATGTCTTTGGAACTGAGAGAGAAATATTGGACTTCATATTTCGGAAAGAGTGTGGGAATGGGTTTCTAACATGAGATGCGGAAAAACAGCTGTCCCCTGAAAGGATATGGTTAAAGAGCACCAGGTCTGCTCTTATGCGTCTGAGCAACAAGGGGTCTACTTTCGGTGACTCACCGCGTTCCATGTGACTGAGGCTCGCGACACACGTCTAAAAACAATTTATGGAAAGTATTGCATAATCCAGGCAAACGATCTTCTAGGTGTGATTCAAAATTGGGAAACTCATGCCCAGCCTGACACACTGCCGATTCTGATTGTGAGAGCACATGCAATCAAGTTACATGTTTTCCGTGTTTACGCTGTGTGATCTTTGTACAAATGTGATCTTGCCCTGAACATGTTTTTCGGAGTTGGAGAAGTACACACGTTATTATCAATAGTAGTATTAATCTTCGTGTTGCCTATACGTAAATCGCTCTGGATTGTCTTACCTTTGCGTCCGATAAAAAACAACGCATGAAAATCCACGATCTTCGAAGGGGTTGAGCCACCGCAGACGCATAAGCTTCAGTGGTGGACCACTATCTCGACCCCTTTGCTCTAGCGTTTTAATTTCTTCCTGAAAACTTGCACGATGAATCGTGTTCAGTACGGTCAGGTGACTGCTTCATATCCCACTAACAACTAACAGCCCTGATATCCTACAATAAAATAATGTTTGAGCTTCAGCATCCTGGCCGCCTGCTTTAAAAATGAGGTCCACTTGGAAAACCGTTCAAGCAGGGGCCAAGCAACGGCGTTCCGTAGCAAGGCCTACTTGCTTTTTGTATTTAAATTCTGTCATCCTGAACCCCGGTTAAGGGTTTCTGGCCTAACGGTTGCACTACAGTGAACCCAATGTCGATGAAATCGCAGGGTCCCAAGCCGAGGCTCAATCTCATTACTGCGCTTACCGATTCCTGTAGACGTGGCGTCTACAGGAGTCCCCGCTTCCCAACCAATGTTGACACCAATTTTCTCTAATTTCTTGCATTGGATTCTGCAGCGCAAGCAGTAGGCTGTTTTGTGACCACAAATTGTTCAGGACTACCCTAAAATGCAGTCCAGAATATTCGATTGGCCAAAGGTCTCCTCTGCTTCCTGCGCACTTCTCTGCCACTCAGTAAACCGGAGGCAAATCCACCTACAGCACCTCTCCTTCAGCGATTTGCGAGAGACCGAACGTTATATCCGCAGATTTTTCCACTTTAAGGGAACCCCACTGCACGTTTTGGCTTCCGGAACATCTAGAATACAGTTACTAATGTTGATGGGTTCTATGTTGCATTACTACCGGCTTATGAGAAATGATAACCTTTCAATATACACTGTACATGCGCTGTAGAAGTACGTGAGCGAAATTTCTCCTTGGTTTTGTTTGGATCAGCCACCTGGCGAAAATAGGCGCTACAGGTGAAACTTCGTGTCTAGCATGCGAAAAGAGTTCACCTCAATCAAACCTTTTGGTTCCTCGGGTACAGCTGTTAAACCGCTAACAATTGCATCTATCGGATTAAAATCCTGAGACGAGGAGATTTCGCAGGGAACTTATGTTACCAGACCCAAAGCAATTTTGTTGAGAACATATGCTTTCGCATTATACAAAGTTAGGAATCCTGAGGCGTGGAAAGTTGGTTATTAGTACCAGGCGTGAGCAGTCTTACCTGACTCAAAAGTCGGTCTCGGCAGGATCGAGCCATGGCTACCACATAACAGCATATATCATAAAATTCTAGCTTCCTAGCCTGGATTTAAACTTAGTAAACTCTTTACACCTAATTAGAAAGCATAAATTGAGGTCAGTTGGCCAATGTAATCTAAATGTTTCTGGCCACATCGGGATTACCAGAGGGCATCTGCTTAAAAATTCAGCCCACTAACAATAGCCATCGTCCATTCTGAGTCTGGGCTTCAATGATGGTCCCAGATATCCAAATGATTTTAGTTTTGGTAGTCATCTTTTTTGTTAATTTTGTTATTCCCTCTTTTTCCATACCCCGAGCCAGGCTGTTTAATCATCTGTAGTTTCTTAACGCGACGCATATCTCATCGGCGGTTATTTTTCATGGTTTCACCGGATTATTAACTTTTCCCTCGACCCCAAATTAGGACGTTTCGACGCTCTTGGCCAACATGATATTCTAGCTCATTCCTCATGCCTTGTAGGTACCTGCTTAGAATCATCGTTTGATTCGAATGACCTGGCCTACGCAGATTCAGTGGCCACATTTAGTGCAGTACGCTCTTCCTTGACCAACAGTGCCCTCCGCGGACGTTGCGGGTTTCCACCACAAAAGATATCAGTTTGCCAAGATGGTGGATTCTGCCATCTAACGTGTCCACCTCGGACAAGACCACAGTCTCAATCGACCCCAGTCGCAGAAGTTGGACTGTATTGTTAGGCTACGCTTAACTTGTTCAAAAGAATCTTCCACCAAATAACTAAAGCGAAGCAATCAAAGAGTCTGCCTTTTCGTTGCCTTAGGTTGCATTAAGTTAATCTTCCTCTATGTAAGAAAAAATTAGACCGTTCAACGAAAGGGGTAGCTCTACATGTATTCAAATGTGCAGTTGTAGCTACTGGAGGCTCACAACGGTCTCACTGTCAAAGTTGTGAATTGTTCCATCCTGAACCATTCTGACTTCGCCGCCCTGAGCCCAGCTTATCCGTACCCTTCTAACTAATCAAGCATTCGGTGTTTTCCTACAATTTTGCCTTTAAATAATTTTCTTTGCATTTACAAAGAAGAGGCTTTTTATCCTGCCCGGGTTCTTCAATAAGCTTGCCGTTAAAACTAGGTTTACCAATGTAACGCGCATCAAGTTATCAAACGGTTTGGCGTGTCACATCGGCCTTATTGACCCCCGGGCAATTTTTCAGCAAGAAATAACTAAAGTACTCGCAGCTTTCAAAGCTTTTGGGTTAAGCAGCGATTCACTGATAGATGATGGCGCCGAAAATATAGGACTCCAACCACAGCAGTTGCCGTTGTGTCTGTATATCTATCTCGGTTATCAGGGAGCCATGGAAGAAAGTTTTACCCGAAATTCTCTGTAATGACCTCAGCCACTTTCAATAATTCAAACAGTTTTTGCCCACCGGTGAACTGCCGATCTCATATAAGCCGCAGTAATTTCTGTCCTGCAGTAAAACTTATCCTCTTATTACACGTACTGGTGTGTGAAAGAGCTGCCATTCACATTACACCTATAATTTACTCATTGGCATCCGGAAAGCCTCACTTTTAAACCTTAAGGCAGAAGCTGGAGGAAAATCCAATGCTCCCTGATCAACTTTCCCCTGCCCTGGTGCTTCATAGTACATAGAATATAGTACACCTCCAGTCCTCTTGCATCTATTCAGTTAGTCAAAACGTTCGCAAGAAGTAATTAGATTTGATCAAGGAGAGCATCTGGCTACATCGAAATTCAATGTTGGTAGTGGCCAGAAGTCATAATGGACGCCGTTCTTCTAAGCTAATTTTAACCTGTCCCCGAACTCAGCTATCTTCAGCGACAAACATTATGATGGATTTTATACCTTTTGCTTTTATTTCCACCTGGGGAAAACAGGCCACTTCAGCAGTTGCTAAAATTTATCGGACGCTTAAAATCATTGCCATTTGAAAGAAATATGGAAGGTTTCGGTGAGTGCTTAACTATTCCAGTGCCTAGGAAAAAGAAAATAAAATAAATTCAGTCGTGCCTATCCGAAATTTGAACCGCAACTTTCCTGGCAATGTCTGACTTTGCGAAAGGGAACAGTGATCGTAGCCGACCAGCGCTTGCTCGGTTCTTCTGCAAGAACATTCTTGTGGTAGCGGCGAGGAAAAGCTTTTCAGTATATGCTTCTTAAATCCCTCATTTCTAATTATTTAGGATCCAACCACACAAGCCTTTGTCTGCCGGCTACTTGCCAATGCTTCTTCATGTGAGGAATGCTGTAAATTATTTTTACATAAGACCATCTTCCTCAGTGCCAGCCTAACGTGTATCCCATGTTGGCTTGTGTTTGCTAAGGCTGACGCTAGCTTATTTACCTACCAAGCGTTTATTTGTGTTAGCAACTTTGTTTTTGCACATTTTCTAGCGTGTCTCGCAACCCCTTCATTGAACATGTTCCCGACAGATGCAGCGAAAGAGAAGGGGCTGGAACAGATTTGGAAGCATTTCGATGTAGGCATCGATTCTGAAAAAAATGGTTGTTTAAGTGAGATAACTCAGGGCGATTTCTTCTCTCAATATAATCTATTTTTCTCAGGTCCGTTTGACCTGTTTCCTCTGGTTCTAACGAGGATCACCTTTTCTGACCCAAGCTTTTTCTTATGGTGATAATTTTTTGATGCTGCCTTCGCCAAAAGTGTCCAATTTGCCGAGGGAGGGCAGTTTGGATCTCTGCCGGAACTTCACTTATGTCCTGCATTTACCTGTCCTGCATTTACCGTAAGTTCAAACCTGCGTTGTCAAACGTCTCTACCACTTAGTGTACACTTCCCATTTGATCTTGTAAAGAATGGCGAAGGTTAGTCGCAGTTTTTTCCGATGACTTCTACATTTCAGGCGTTTGAAAACTTTGTCTCTTGCACGAAGACTGTGCAGCAGTAATTTTTTCATACCAATTCCGATTCAGCTGTTCCCGTTGTTTTTCAACTACAATCAATCTCGTCGGCGAATTGGCGAGCTAACTGGGCGAAAATCAGCGGCTGCTTGTAGCATGAATGCCCTATGTCATATGGTTTTGCATTTCGCGAAATAGGAAACACCGCATGGTAAAAGCGATGTGAAAGCAAATCAAAATTGACGCCAGTGCATCCTTTCCTCTTGCAATCGTGATGCAAAAGGTAGGGTAGTGGTATTCTTGCGTTTCTCACAAAAGGAGTTTACAGTGCGTTTCTGTTTCAGGCTTTAGGTAAATTTACCCGTTCTGGCCACGTATAAGAATTATCTGCAGAGGCATTCAAATTTTTGGCTCACCTTCCATGTCAACCGCCATAACACATACCTAACGGACAAATGCTCAAACCTCGTAAAGTTATTGTATCGCAGATGAACAGCCCAGAAACTGCGTAAGAAATTGCTTATTCCGGCTGAAAGCTAGAGGAAGACACAAAGGGCTTCCCAACTTTAGGCCTGAACGGGTGCCATTGTTGAATAAAGTCTTTAAATAAATTCCCGCCATGGCCTCTAGGTCTCACCTAGAAGACAATGATTTCTTCCACAGCTACGGAGTAATTGAGTGTTGCCTCTGTAGCCATTATCATTATTCCCATTATCAGACAAAATGTGGAACCCGCAAAACAGGATAAAGGCCGAACAGATACTAGACAGTCCATGACGAGTAAAGGTAGTCTAAAAAAACAAGCATATCGCACTCCAATACTTTATTCTAAATCAAGCCACAGGAGGAAGCTACAAAAATGGCAAGGCAGTCACTAGTAAAACGGCTTCTCGAAATGAAAATTCAAGAAATTCCAACATACGAGGTCGTGTGCAAACTTGGAAGGTGTTAATCTGTTTTTGGAAGTCAGGGGGCGTACTTTTTTCCTGTGCGGCTACCAGCAAGAACTGGGGATTTAATACAATCCTGCTATCAGCAGCCTTACATCTACCCAAGATCATCCTCCTTCGCCCAACTTTCATCTGTCGTAACTCCACCAACCCATTCAAACAGTTTTGCGCTATATCCACCATCACCAAAAAGTTGCCCACAGTGAACATTGCGTATTGGCTTTTGAGCACGTATCGACACGATTTGCAGCAAAAGCCTGAGCTTCCATTGCAAATCCCATAAATTCAGAGGATATTTTCGACCATCGCTTTCCAGGTTCTGCCCTTCTCATAAAACGGGCCAACCCTGCATATACTTGTCTCAGATTTCCACATCCCGAATACACTCCTGCTAGATAAAGTTTTCCATTGGGCCTTTGCTTGTCATGAATACTGTCTTCCACCCCCATGTTAGTTGAAGTGCCATCACTAGCAACTGGTGATAGCCTAGGGCTTGTCTTTCCATAGCTGAGTTTCTAAAAGCTCCCGAAAGGAGTAGCCCATCGCCCACCTAACTGCAATTTGAAGCACTGAAGCGACCTAATAACACAGCTGGGCTCCCTGAGGGGAATCATGAATTGTCACTCGTCAAAGTGCTGGTGAGTTTTAGCTCGCCAAGCTATGACTGGTCAACGGCTGGTGCAGCTAATCCTACAGAGAGGAATCCATTGGTAGATTTTGTCCTGAAAAATTCTGAACGCCTCACTTGAAGGACATAACCAAGTTTTAAAAAGGACAGTCCCTATCCTTCCCGCAATTAAATATGAAAACCACCAAATCAAACTGGCCAGGCGCTTGTCTCAACTTTACCACAGTGCCCACACGCCTTTAGGCTTTGGCTTCAGTTTTAGAAGTCCACCCCCTTTCCCTTTCTCAAGTATAGCTGAGACAGTGAAATTGACCAACTTTGGCGCTCTGAGTGGCCACTTGTAGTCCAAAATGAGTAGCGTAGAACATAGATTTCCGGAGAGGCCTGAAAGGAATGTCCTTAAAACAAACGGCCCATTCATCATAGGATCACACAATAGGAGAAAGTCCATCCTTCCGACGCATTAGTTCCCTTGTTAGAAGGGATTTTGCGCTGGCTTGCTGTATGCCACCCAAAATATCTTACAGGAAACGAGGAAATCTTCCAAAGTGTCCACGGCCAACGTAGGTTCAAAGTCAGGCAGTATCGGAGGGAAGTGCGGTAGGAAGCTCTCGCTCTAGGTCTACTCACCAAAACAATCTTATTGGAATGCACGGCACCCACAAATGTAGCACGTAGTGATCCCTAAGTTTATGCCACCAAAGCCGAACTCACTGAAGCTGAGGCCTGAGGCGCAGACATCTGTGTCCTTTTCAGTCCCAGCTGACCAGCGAGCGGTTTATAATTGTAATACGACGGTAGCCCATTTCGTGGTTCAGCGATCGGTTTGACCGAAACCTGTGTGATGGCCGTCGAGCAATGCACTCCCTTGCTTGCACCATTAGCTCGTTTACGTCTACTTGTTTGCTGTCATTCAAAACTGTTTTAGTTTCTCTCAAACACCCGCTAGGCCGAGTATCGCCTTTGCTGATGTTGTTTGCTTGATCTCTGATGCGTTCTTCCCATTAATTGGAACAGACAGATACGCTCGCTCTTCACATATTATTTTATCAAATTAGATATCGGATTAAGCTCATCCCATCCTGATTGTTCGATTTTTGCTCGTGTAATCATTTCTTGGGGACTTCCGTTTGTTCCGTGGGACGTTATTTGCGGGATCGCGATTTGCTTTACTTAAGCACTATGGACAAAGGAATTTATTACTCGCATAGGGTGAAGTTATTTGAAACTCTGTTTCGTTTCTATCTGGCAGATGATGTTTGCCAACATGGAGGCGGACTGCAAGGCATGGAGCAAAGATTAGTGTCATGCCTTTCATTGTGTTAATGTTCTGTGAACCATTAACAAGCTCTGGCCTCTAGTCACTCTTTAACGTTTGCCTTTCTTTCATCGCTCATGCATCCGCCGGTCTGCAAGTGGAACGTTTTAGACATATTGGAGGACTGTATCTCCCTGCGCCCCTTTCTGATATCTCCGTTTTGATTTCATACCTCTGTTTAACGTTAGACAACATTCATGATTACGTTGCACCACAGCTGCGGTGTACTCAGCTGGATACCGAGGCGCCGGAAGTTATGAAGCAAGCCGCGGCAGCAAAACTCAGGAATCTTTATGAGGGAAGGAAAAACAGAGAGAAATCTTATAAAGATGTGAATTATCCCCAAAAGATGATGTTAACATCCCATGGCCTGCGGTGAATGAATCATGCTTTCCGTGCAATAAGATTCATGGATTGGACAGGCAAGTGATTCGGTGGAGGGGATGTGTTCTGTTAGTGGCTTAGGCAAACCACAGAAGTCACTGACCACTGTGTTGTTGCATCAGTTTCTCCCCTTTGATATGATGGCTTACGGGTGCACTTTGTTTCTTTTGATAGAGCTCGATGAACAGAGGAGGTCACGCGCTTCCGATACAAACCTTCGATTAACGTATCTTTTTCATCACTGAACCAGGACTATTCACGAAGCTGCTCAGGGTAGTTATTTGGGGAACGTCAACTGGCCTGGAAGACCTTAAAGTGAACATTTGGTCAGCGTCATATTATCATCCGAGTATTGCTGCGTGCCACGGAAAACCCCGGACAGTTAGCCAAGATCAGCGCCGTTGGTGACACGCTAATGAGGTTCGCTGTTAAGAGGGCACCTCGGATAAATAGGGCATACATCATAACTGAGTTACATAAGTTATACTGATTGAATAAAAAAGGCCGACAAAATTTATTACCAGCTTGGAGAGCGGTGGTTTAACTATTTACGTGAATTTACATCAGCAATAGATTGTTGCAGCCACCTCTTGCAAAGATAAAGAACAAAACTTGAATCAGTTACAGCTGAAAGGGTAAAATACTGAAAAAATCAACTTTGCACGTTTAGAGACCGTCAAGATTGCGTAGTGTAAGAGTGGGCGTACCTGAAATTGTTTCGCATGGTTTCTGGATACTGGTATAAAAGGGCTATAGAAATCCATCTGAGCAGAGGATGCTTTGCCTAATTTTTCTACATGCCCTGCGGTAAGTGACAAAGCACTGTTGTTAACGCTACTGGACTGTAGTGCCATTTCCCAAACTTCCAGATTTCTATCCCGAAAGAACACCAAAACCTACGGTATCAAAAAAGGACGAAGCGCAGATTAGTCATGGCGAATATTTTTAGGCCCTGGATGTAATTATTACAAGGTCGCGTTTTCTTCTCGTACGTCACTCATCACAGTACGTTCCCAGCCGCATGAATCCAGTGATCACTCTTGTCAGTTCCATTGTCTCCCAGTCCACAATTCTCCATATTATTTCGTCTCTAAAGTAGTTTGGTGCAACCTTGAGTCTTTCCCGCTCGTTCATCTTCAGCATTATATCGACTCCCTAATGTTATTAATCACAACATACTATCCACCTCATATGATATCCATCCAGGTTTTTTTACTCACCATCGTGTTATGATATCCATATCGATATTTATCTTTCCACCATAAAACCCTCTCGATTTTCGAGGAACTCAGCCACATGACAACGACAGCCATCATTTTCCAGCTACATTATGCGCCTGCGATATGGACCGCAGATGTATTCAAACATGGAATGAATCGCGCTGAACGACTGATGGTAAGCCCAGAAAGTCTCGGCTAAGATTTGTCTAGTTTTCATTTAAAACTCAAAATCTAGTGCCTGGCCATTCACATTGCAGATTCTAATCGGGGGACACAGATACATTGTATTTTCATATCTGGTTTTTGTTTTCCGCGTCTCCAATATGCCATCCTTTAGCAAATTTGATCTTGCCCCGCCCATGTTTCTTGGAATTTATTTATTTATTCATTTACCTCCGTTTCACAAACCCTGTGAAGCGCAGCGTTACTGCAGGTATAACCAGGGTTAACCCCACCAGAGATTTTTCGACACCCTAAAGAGGGCCCTGTGTCAAGGGCGGCGCTAATATCTGTTACAGTCACAAATGAAGAACCAGTCGGACGGGTGTAAGCGTACGATCATTTGGATACTTGCAGTGACTTTTCACTAGTAACGATCAGCATAGCCTACAAGGTTGATCGACCCTGAACGAGGGGGAATTGTGCCCAAATACGACTACTTGCTTTCGGGGGGGTCATCATGAAAAAGTATCATTTCTCGTTAAATCAGTCGAAGAACTGGAGACAGTGGACAGAGGTTGTACCTACTTTTTTTGTTTACTTTCAGGTGTTTCGTGGCCTTCTTGGACGGCAAGGTACTGTTTAGACGAAGACACCTACGCTGTATATTTATCGACCATCTTCCGAATACTGAATCGGAAGTTCGGTTGTTTGAGGTCGCATCGTCCGATCAGCAGATGTTGGAACGGCCAAGTGGAAGCAAAGGGGATCCGTTTGTCAGTTGAACCCTTGTGGATTTGACCTTGCGAGATCCGCTGGGTGGCTGCGTCTAGCGAGACCACTTTCCTTCTGTCTTAAATAGACCATCGGGCGAGATCGGAAAACCTTCGGATGTTCACTTAACGGCCACACGTCGATTAGGGAGGAATGTTCCACGGGCATCCCGAAAAATGCAGCGGATGCTTGGGGCTGACATATACATGTAGCCCTACCTTGGAAAGACAAACATCCTCGGGGCCTACGCACCCGGGCTCTCCCATCCAGTCGTTTGACGTCACTAAAGGAAAGTCTGCAATGTGGAAATGAATAATGAGTGGCGAATGCCGAAATCACTGACAGGTATCTAAAGTAATTTTAAGTCACAACGGAAAATTTCGGGGTAAGGGGAATCTGGTGTGTTCCATCCTGCGTCATACAGTGGTTAACCCCAAAATTCCAGAGAAAACCAGGATCGTTTTTGAATGAACCTATATGCTCACCGCTGATTCACTAGACGATAATCTTTTACCTGGTGCTGACTTTAGGGCCACTTTGGTTGAGGTGGCACTGAGTTTTAGACAAGGTCCTGCCTCCCAAAGTCCTGACATAAAGGGTGTGCTCTCATATGTGCAAGCCTTAGACAGAGATCCAGATGCAATTAGTCCAATGTGTTATGATAATGACGAACGCCGCGAAAATTCTCAATGATTTTATACCCCCTGATCTTCTCTTTGGATTGGTGCCTTCCTTTTACCTTGCACGATTGACAATAACATTTGTCAACGTATGTGGACAAAAACACGATTTGGATGTAACCCAGGTAGTGCTCAGCAGTTTCTATGAGGATGAGCTTGCAAAGTTACGGATTAGTAGGGCGCAGACCAGTAATTTGGTCGAGTTATGGTTTCATTCTGACCAAGTTCGTGAGTAACAGCCGAAGCCTGTTTTCTAATATTCTTTGTGCTGCTGGAGGTTTGCATGTCAAATATGTGGAATTCTCCACCTTACGCGAACACTGGACTCCAGGTCTGTTTTGCAATGCTGAACAAGACTAATTCAAGCACCAGTTGGAGTCCCAATGTCCCTGCCAGCAGAGGGCTTTATCATATCAAATACGGAGTATTTATGGTCTCCTCGGGTCCATAAAACGATGGGGATTGTCAATAGAGCGACCACCTCGGCATTTGTCTAGGTGGGTTCTTGATTGAGATGTGTCTTCTGAGTCCAAGATGTCAGCCAGGGGCCATAATAGCCCGAAGTCAATCAAACTGTCAAGCCACACCCAAATACAAAGATGGTATGCCCGAATGGTGAAAGAAGCACCAAGATGAATGGAAAATCAGACATTTAAAGATGTTACTAAGTTGGGAGCTGCAACCCTATTGGATTGGTGAAAAACATCAGCTCAGAATTTCCCTTGGCTATGGCTAAGTCTAAAGTCCGATACGATTCCAAGTTCGGAATTGACGGCCGAGGTATTGAGTATTTATTTTTCTAAGCCAGTCGAGAAATAAATTTAGACGCCGATCCAAGGGATTTTTCTGATAGATACTACAGCATAAACCGCATCGAGCTTTTGACGGCTCCTTGATAGTAACAAACCCTGTCGCAAAAAATGGGAGAGCTCTGCATCATCCCAGTGTCAACAAGTGCTGAACCGAGACAGTCCCGCCAATCTGAATTCGAGGGTAGGCGGCTGACGTAGCTGTGAATACCCCCTTTGATTTGAATGTCTGGTGTTTCCATCGTCCTACTACTCGTTGAAATGCCACTTCCGATGTAACTGCCCCATTCAGAAATGACGAACCTATAATGCAAGCCTTAGGGATAAACGAGTCTGATCATGAAATGGCTTCTTTTGGTACACGTTGAATGATTTCCCTCTAGGGGTATGTTTTTAAAGCGGGTATGAACAGTATTTGGCTATCCATCGCCAGAAGTATCCCAGCGGAATGCTGCAACAAAGGACTGATCAGCGGTCTGGTGGCACGGGAGCGCATGCTTGGCGAATGATTTCAGGTGTACCAAAAACTAAAAAAAACGTTCTCGGATGATTTCCATCAGCTAGAGCATCTACGGTCGCTTACTCCCATTATGATTAAGGGAGTTGTACGCAAGTGGTAAGTTGAAATAGTCTGATCTCTTACAGGAAGCTAAACACCCGGTGACGCTACCCGTTAGTCACATAATGAAGGAGATGATTATCAGATAGTAAGGCAATTCAGGGGGGCATGCTGGAGTGAGCCAGGTACTGATTGTTATGGGAAAGCATATCCGGGGTGTACAAAGTTGATCGTCCGTCCGTTTCGTTATGAGCCGAAGTCTTAGATCGCGAGAGGAATCGGCGAGACCGTGCACATGGCGGATGCTATTGTGTGTGTAACATCTGCCAAACATTTTTGCCTTCTCTGGGGTAGATGTTTTTGGACCGCTGTGCGTTAAATGTTTCTTGTCGGGGGAAAAACGTCACCGGTGTTTTGCTACCTAAATGATTATCCGACCGATTCATATTGAAGTCACCCACTGTATTTCGACTGATGCCCTCAAGAAGGTTATTTCCAGATTTAAAGCACTAGGCGAAAAGCCGATGACAATTGTCCGCCATGACTGCGGTAAATTCAAAAGCGTTTACTGCGAACTTTGCGTTTAGATTCACGAACTAACTCAGCAAAAAATAAGAAACCTTTTTGGAGCACGAGCAGCAATAGGTGGGAAGCGGGTGGGTGGCAGAAGAATACGGCGAAAGAATGAATTGCTCTGTTCAATGATTCTGTCCGAAAATTTGATTGCTGAATACCTAGCAGGGAGATCTCAGGTGACTTTCCTGGAAAAAGCTGAATGGACAAGAAATGACCGTTCATTCAGACAAGTGAGGGAGGGCTCTGAAGATCTGAAATATCGAAAAACAAATGATTTGTAAATAAAAAATATCAGGAACGAATGACAAGGAATGCAACAATAAATCGACAAGTTATATTTTGCTTTGCATTGTGAATGGCATAATGGTAATAGTAGAGCGTTGGTGGTAGAGGCAATCCGCTAACGTCTCCACTACCGTGGGCAGTTTCTCCAGGCAAGTTTTACAATCAGACGCCTGAGGGAAAGTTCACATGCTGCAGATGCTTAGTTTTCTGTGTGTTTGTGAATGTGTGCACTTTAAACTGTGGGTCGGGCGAGAGATTTGTTGTCCTTTACGTCATGTGCCACCGTGGTGGTAGGGTTAACTAGCGTGTTGACCCTTGGGGTGTTTGTTTCTCAAGGACGTTGGGGCTGTCCATAGCTCCGAAATCTCTGCCCTGTCATTCCGATTGACACATGTAGGGTAGGTGCTTATCGCCAGAGCCCCAGCAAACTTCCGTCCAGTAGAGATTCTGAATCTATGTTAGAGTGCGTTTGTGTTCTCGTAATATATTTTGTATCCCTCTGCTATAGCATGCAGAGCGGTGGCTGAACCGCACTCAAGTTTTGATGAGGCGGCCTTATTCGAAGATCATCACCAGCTGAGAACCTGCAGACCCACCAGCCAGTTTCCGCGGTAAAATTCTTGAGCGCACACTGAAGCACTCCTTCTTGCTGCATCCGGACAATAACAGTCTCCTCTCTCACCACCTACAAGGACACTTCGGGGTATCGCCTTCCTTCACTAATAAGCTGTACCTTATAGACAGCCTGAATTTAGCATCTGATACTAGGCTGGTCCCACTCGCCATACTCACTGACATTGAAATTCCTATAGTCATTTCCCACATATTCCGCTTTTATATAAAGTGCAGTCTTACGACACCGCTGTCAAATTGCCACCACCCATTAGCAGTTTTCTAACGGGTGGCTCCTTTACTGTCAAAGCTAGTCACTCTCTCTGTAAACCCCCTTTATTCTTCAACGGAATCTTCAAAAAATTAGCTTTCGGCCTACCTATGTTCATTATCCATATAAGCAACAATCTTGATAGCCTGGGTAACACTAATGAGTATTCCGATGATGTCGCCTTCTGGTTGGTTCATCCACTGAAGCCCGCCGATTAGCCACGACTGTCGCGTGCCCGTCGTTTGGCAATGCTACCGGTTAGCAGATTCAGACCACTGGAAACACCGGGATCCAGAATGTTCATCAATAAAACATCTTGGGTTCCTGGAATAATGAGGCGCTTTATTTTTCCCATCACCAACAGCTGGCGAGCCAATTGATTTTCTTGAAGTGAACTTCACAAGACGTGGCTTTATATCGATCGCTGTAGGAGAATCTTACATCCCAAACATCAATTTTTGACTTTTTCTTAAACACCATCGCCAAAACGTGCCTGCGGAGCTGGCCAAAGATTAACATACCAAAGTATATACGGAGAACGGCCAAGAAAATAGTTCGGGGCATTTCCGGTACTATGTACCCTCAATTTTGATTGATCTATATCTGAACTTACTGAAAACGAGCAAATTAAGAGGTGATTTATTTTTATGTATAACCCCTTCTTCAAAGGCCTGAAAGGTAAGCTTTATCAGGCACCTTATAGTGGACGTAATCTTTCCGGATCGTTTGGTCAACGAAATGTTGACCGCCAAGCGCGGTCAGCAATAACAAATTATGTACGGGTGCCTCGCTCACACGCCTCTTTTAAGTCCGCTTAACCTCTTGCAACTCCCTACTGTCCTCTTGTCGTACTTAGTTCAGTGTCTGGGTTTCCAGTATTCCGATCATACCTCCCCGAGTAAGGGCAAGGCAAATATGGTCCTGAGGGTTAGGGGTAAGCATGAAAGACACCAGAAACGCACTACGATAATCGTTTCCACAAATTGGGAGTCCGGTGTGACTGACTGGCCATGTTAGTCACATTAATTAAGTTATTCTAAAAACACCATGTATGCCGTTTATCAAGAGTAAAATTTACATTTCTCGTTGCTCATGGCATTTTCATGTCACGTGTTATGGGATGGTTGCTTCTATCGATGGTGTTTGTTAAAGGAGACCGCAGAAATCGGTGATAACTTTATGTGGCACCACAGCTCGATTCATCGAGCAAAAACACCTCCCCGTCCTCCGGAACCTCATTCCTTCTTGCACGGGTCGGTGTACAAACTACCTTGATGAAAACCTAGGCGTTCTTGCAGCAGCTAACGACCGACAGAGTTTGAATACGATGTCCTTACATTCCGAGTCGAAGCTGCCACAGCGGCTTCCCACCAGAGCAACCGGTACTGCCCTCAGCGAAAGACTACCCTATGTACCACAACCGCTTCTGAGGTTTAGTAGAATGTTCTACCCAGGTGCACATTCCCTGGTGAGGGACTGGGAAACTGCGTTCCAAAACAAAATGCAAATCGGTGCCGTCTACCAATTGTCGTTGCCCAGCGTTAAGGATTTGAAAATAAACAAACTATTCCTTGTGCGTACAGGTGCCGAGTTCAGTGCAGTTCCCCGTGGCAAGGGTAGTTCCGTCGCTTCACAGACATGCACGCCACGGGCTGTCTACGGCACGGGTATTCCTTTGTTTTACTTTTTCTTTTACTTCCGCTGTTAATGAAATATCAGTGTACGTCATTATTCAGGACAGGGGAAGCGGCCAAGCGAGAGCTGCTAATTAAGGGAATTGACCATTGGTGACAGGGTTCAAACCCCCGACCTACATGACTAAATGCCACGACCTTATCCGATTGAGCAATTTACATGCAAATAACGTTCTCTCACCCTACATATCGGTTCCAGCCGTGCATTTCGTTAGATATCAAACGTCGCTGACGACCTATCTCAGTAAAGACATTCTCCAACATTTTTACCTGCTAGTGGATAATTGGAGAAGAAAACTGATTGATTCTGTTGACTTTGACTGGCTGGTACGCCGTTGTGAATGAGATCGTACTTGGTACGCTGAGTGGCCAACCAAACAGCCATGAAGTAAGCTTCCTTTGGCTTATCTACTTATATTTTGAAACATTGGTCCAATTCCCGCCATTATTTCGAAGGCAGCCTGCCAGGCAGACACCACAAGACCCCCAACTTGCGGTCGCCGTCGCCGCTTTACTCATTCCAAGTGCGTCCCATCCAAGGCAGAATTAGAACACTTTGCTAGCACTGGGCGGCACGCCATTTAATGTCACTTGGGCTCGAGCCAAATGGCAACCGGCTAACCTGCGGAGATCGTAGGACACCCAAGGAATGTACCATTCCAAGAAGGCACTCCATTCCCCATATATAGAATCTTAATTCAGGATTGCCCAGCTGCAGGATGTTCAGTTGCACAGAATGGTACGGGCCTAAAACCAGATCGTGGAAGAGAGGATTAGCATGTCAAAACAGCGGAGGTCACAATTTTTTGACTGTTCGAGTTCGTGAGGATGCCTATCATGTTCAATAACTTGGCTTAAACCTTCCAAAGGACCATACGCGTAGTCACATGGAGTTTAGGGAGTGTGTATATTTCTGGCGATATTAAGAAGAGCACCATCCCGCTCGTCAGCACGCTCTTTCTGGCTGTTTTAGCAAACATCACGTAATGATTAACACCTAAAAGCGTGCGCTGCGAAAGCCCAGCGTCCCATTCCCGGGACGGGAATGTTCATGCTGGGTAAGGTAACCGCTGCATGAAACTACCCGGACACCCCATCGCACCGACAATTACGACAGTGCTGGCATGGTTAAATCCATCGTGGATTCATAACCCAACTAGCGGAAGTCATTGCTTCCCTCTCATACCTCGTACTAGAAGCAGAACGTAAGTTCTCTTTTCCGGACACCGCAAAAAGGGCTTTGACCTCAAGTAAAGACGCCATCACCAAAATAGCGGTACGCGCACATCCTGACACCTGGGGGCCCACATCCCTGATAACTGATGCGTTAGAAGCTACAGTAAGAGCCGTACTTCAGCAATACACCGGAATTCTTTTCCACACCACTAACACTGGCAGGGACTAGTTACGGCATGTTCGGCAGACAGTTCTCCTCTGCCCAACTCGCCCCCTGGCACTTTAAAGACTCGCTAGGGGGTCGCTCATTCAAAGTGTTCACAGCTGGCAAACTGCCAGCATATTCGTTTCATCCGTCCCCTGACCAATACCGAACACGCGACATTTTCCACTCAAAATCTTTCACAACACACTGTGGACATACAACAGGTCAGGGAATAGACGATTCCGTTGCTCAGGCACTTCCTTGTGTTCAATGCCTTGGTTTGTCTCCGACGCCAATTATCGAACTCGACGCAACGGCACAGACCCATGTGACAGGCCCCGACATCGGCCAACTCAAACAGGACAGCTCATTAGGCTTAGTGACCAAACCTATCACAGAACCCAGTTACTTGCGTCGCATCGCAAGGTTTTCCAAGGTCATTATCCCACATGTCTTGTGCTACATAACTTCGCCCCTCGGGTTAGCTGCTTCAGCCTAGCTTCCGCATAGCCTTATGTTTGGTCCGTCGTTGGCAACAACGTGCGTAAGTGCCCCCGTGCCAGGTCCCGGTGCTAAAGAGTAAAAGTTCATCGGGATACCAAATATCTTCTGATTACGTACCCCGGAGACCGAGACAAGTTTTCACTACGTACTTGTCCTCGTAAGGCATGTTCTGCCGTCCCACGGCTGCGTGGATATATTCATGTTTGTGAACCGCTAGCATCGCCGGTCAGAGGCCATAATGATTCTCTGTCCTACGTCAAAAGAGGCCGCAAAGGAATTCTTGGAAAGTATATCCGATTGTGCTATTGAAGTGAACAAGGATCGTGGCCTCCAATTTCGAGGAGGCGTTCTGAAATTTGTCTTAGACCCTGGACTGTAAACAAATTAGGACATCTGCTTATCAATCTCAAAGTAGCGGTTTAGTGGAAAGATTTCGCGGGCAACTGAAAGCCGATCTGCGAGTGCTGCTTGACCTGCTCTGCGGCGACATCTTAACTTCAGCTCTTTTAAGCCCTCGGAATTCTTTCGGGGAGGAAACGCGCACCACGACAAATGAGCTTGTGTTTGGTTGTACGCTTTGCCTCCCCGGAGAGCTGGTAGCGCCATCGAGGCCAGTGAACCTCAAATGTGTTAACTCTAAAAGCTTCTCCCACAGCACATGTGAACTCTTCATGTCATTCCACCACGGGCTCAACGACCTTCTGACCACAAAACAACCCTACTAAGTAATTTAACATGTTTTCATCCGCGTTAGCGGTGTCCGACCACCGTTGCAACCAAAGCACGGCTATCAGTTTTGTATGATAACACGCGGTCCTAAAACCGTCGTTTTGATGCAACTATTCGACAAAAATCTGCTTCCACCGACCATGTCAGATGCGCAGCAGTAGAACTGGGATCCACCAGTGAACACATACATCCCAGGATTTCCCTTTTTCGGCAGATCCCAGTCGCCAACAACGTCTCTGCTGGCATTGATCTTTCGTAAAATGCCGATTGATATCCCAGAGATCACGTTTGAAGTTTTATGCTAATTTCGTGACACTCGCTTGGTTATTCTTGTTTTATCGCACCTTAGATCTGTGCTTTTCTATTAGTGTTGCACATTTTGAGATTCCTCCCTTCCGAATAGCCCCAAAGGTTTGAGATAGTCCTGCCGTGGTTTGCGTGCACGTGCATTTTCGTGTAGTGCCCTTACGGTAGCATAAAACGTGCAGCACAGTGATCGCTTTAAATCTTATTTATTTTTCCGACTGGGAGACTTCGTTAAACGCGATTCTGAATCAGGATGCGATCAATGTTCGAGTGGAAACTTCTTCCAAATGACCTTGAAGACCCCTGACGGAAACAGGAATACAGAGCTACCAATAGCACAAAACGTTCCACACATGCAAACCCCCTGAGGCGCCGGAGTTCAAAGCAAACAGTTCGTTTTTCGGACTTCCAAATATGACCAGATTTGAAAATGCTCGTCCACTTGTGCTTTCAAAATAAAATGTGTGTCGTGGCAGTTTGTGCTCTGACAGTTATATCGTCTGCATGTTGCACTGAAGAGTTCCGCTTCCAATGCATTTTGAGTGTCAGCTAGCAAGACCAATCTCCGCCGGTGCTCACAGGGGCTGCTTCCCGAAGGTTGCTTCACCTTCGCTCGGAAGACTTCACAGGATCCAGTAGCGTTATTGGTTTCCGCACCGCAACCATCACTCCTACCGTCGACATCATTCATGCTCCAGGGGATAGCGGGAATTCGGGAGCAGACGTCCAAGACTTATCTCGGTCGGCCGAGTATCCCTGACAGTCAGACGAGTCGCATGGACGTGGAGAGCCCTCAACTCCGCCGTCTTGACCGTCGCATATTAGGCGGGCGGCTCGGCTGCAGCAGGTTTCGAGCGGAGCTGGGTGGACAGATCAGCTGCCCTTCAACCATGTCTTAAACAAGTTTATATTTTGGGCATCCAGCGCACGGTCGGCTACCAACAACCTGCACCCAGACAGTGATCAACCCAACAGCAAATTGCCTAAGGGAAAACGACCTTTTTCTTCTTTTTGGATTCAGTCGAAACACTCCTGCGACAGTCCTCTAGTACCAAGACGTTGTAGGAAAGCACGGATTTGCTCTTCATGATGGCTGTTTTAAGCGGATGTTAATCATTTGGTGCAGTGGCCATTTGCAAGTTGCTCACGCGTGTTCCGCCAACACGCTACTGTCAAGCATACTCAGTCTTATACTGCTACTAACTGTCTTTTCCTTGAACGGGTTGATTGTCAAATCTCGCAGCCTGAGTATGAATGACAATCCTTTGACTAACTATTCTAGGCACCGATCAGCTTGTTATTGAAACAGTTTACTCAAAGAGCCCAGTGATTCGGAGAATAAAAGAACTTTCAGATAAAGACCATAGGGTTTTCTGAGTCCTTCTCACCCAACTCCACCATTGCCTGCATCGTAAGAAGGACGGAGAAGTAAAACAAAGACGTTCTGAAAGAGAAATCAGGATAGGCGCATGTGTGCCTATGTGCAACAAGCCCACTGCAGCCAACTAACGGCCTCCTTTATTTACGAAGAGATTGGCCCACTGCACTTGAGTCTTCACCCTGAATGGGAACACATTTGCTAAATTCCAGTGTGACACCTACGATCTTCCATGTTTAGGCTTGCCAGTCATCCCACGAGTTTAACCCACTTACTCGGAAACCTCATTCAGACGCATTTCCACCACTCCGGCGCTCTTTTCTGATATTTACCTCCAAGCCTGTAATCCAACCACCTTTATCTTAATAACTTCGCACCATTCAGCTGTCTTCCCTCAGTCTACTCGGCAAACTCGAAACACCTGTGTTTCGCCCTTTCATTCACAAATCTTCATGAGACTTGTTTTTTTAACCCAAGGTCATCCAAAATTAACCCCGTTTGCGCCACCTTAAAAACTTCGCTCTGCTCCCTCCTGCCAGTTCCAAAGTAACTTCTACTCCAACAAACAAATGCATGTACTTGATAACCGGCTTCTTTTCCGGCATTTTCCAAAGCCCCTTATCACCTCCTTAGATTGCCAGCGCCTCATTGATAGTGTCACCAAATAAACACCTCACAATTTGTCCCACCCACTGGTACAATATCCTCAATACCAAAATCCTCCGAATCTGTGTCCATTAACTTCCAAGCTTCCATCACCTTGCGCTTCAGTTTACAATTCCCTCAACACAGACAGCCGCTCGCCGGCCAGTATACTTAACTCCACAAGATTTACGCCCTCAATACAACTATGCATTGTCCAAAACTGGATGTAACCGGTGATTATTTAGCCCCTACAGAATCTACCTGTAATATATCACATGGACTTTAATAGTTTGGTGGGTTTCCCTACTCCTCCTGAACTGCCGCCCTCTAAATCATGTAATAAAAGGAACCAAGATTTCCGGAAGCCAAAACCTCCTGCGGTATTATCCCGATGACAGAAACTTGGTTGGCCGACCACAGCTCCACTTCTTTTTCATCGGCGGTTCACATTCCCTACTAAACCAAAGGATAAAATCGTAGAGGTGGTAGTTGCCTAGCCTATGTAAAGCAGCCACAAGCAGTTTCCATTTTACAACATTGCTTTTTTTATCTCAAACACCCTTTGGTTTCGAAAGCAACTACCCGAATACTCAAACCAAATAGGATGCATATGCCAACCACCAAACTCGGATAATTATGATATCTCTCTTTTCACCCAAGCCTCCATTTATCTTTCTGATCTTGCCTCCAACCGGAAAATAACTGTAGGTGACTTCCATGCCCTTAAAGTTTGTTGGCCCCCTTTATCGACCCCACCAACCCTACTTGATTTTGTCCTTCGAACGCACGCTGAAGAATAGACTCAGCTCGTGACCACGCCACAAGGCTTCATAGTACTTTGGACCTAGTTTTTGCGCACAGCGTTCCTAATGTTGAGGTTTCAGTAATGATACCTTTCCCTGGGAGTGACCATATAATGGCCACCTGTGGCTTCTTCCCTCACGCCAAACCTTCTTTTACCATGTGTACCTACCATACTGTAGGTTCCTATATGTCAACGCATTGGGACGAAGCACCCAACGCTCTGCAAACCACTGACTGGTCCAGCTTCTTTTATCGCCTGACCCGCAGAATGCGACGAACGACCTTTCTTATAATTTCTTTTACCATCAATCGTCTATCCACTCCGATCACTTGACGTAAACCCTAGAACCATGATAAACTTTGCCAGCTCCAGAAGAAACCTTTGAGGGCTCAAAAAATCTTCATTATAACGAAGGACTTCCAGCTCTTAATACAAGCTAACCACTTGTAACAAGAATATCTTATCAAGTCCAAATTAAGTTTAAATAGGCAGAAAATGTCAGTTCATGGAATGCTTAACTCACTGTGGAAGACGTCCCACGTTTTCAAGACCAGTTTGTAGCCCAACTATTTCGCCTTTCCGAACTTCATCATATCAAACACCTCACGTATAGAGTCCACCGTAGACATCGCAGAAGCATTCAGTACGTAGTTCTTCTTTACTCTCATCAATGACAACCTTCCAAATTCTGAAATCCACCCCATTCTAACTTGGGTTAATTTATCCTCCATTTCACTCCACATTGCTGGCCTCATGACAGTGAAGAAATGTGCCAAGCTATCCCATATGACTGGGCACGTAGGCATCTTATCAACCCTATTTTGCAACGCTGGCCCAAATCGTCCTGTGCTCCTTCTGAATCTCTTCTCGCTCTCCGTGTATCGCGCTAACTTTCCGTCACAATAGAAGACCTTTTTTGTTGTTCCACACCACATAAGGTATTCTTTGCATGATCCTGAGAACATTCGCCCTAATAACCTCACTCGAGTTCTATCCATGCTAATGGGAAGGTTGTAAAAGAGCAACTGGTAAGCTTTTCCACTACTCACAACCTTCTCAACACAGCTTCTTGATGAGCCTTTTTTGCCACACCTGTCAGATTTACTTCATTAACCTAGATAACAGAGTGCTGATTCCCACCGGTCGATACTCATAATATTTTCAGAAACGTAAACCGTGTTTGCTCGCCTTTCCCATTCCGGATGTTTGGCCACAATTAGGACGTATGATTTAAGAATTTCACTCCCATCACGGTTATCATCCCACCTTTCTGATTGCTTTCAGGTAGTTAATATTAGCGATTGTTTTTTTCAGCCGTGCGACATTACCATTTCGGCCATTCAAGGCAGCGCCCTTGGTTCCCTTATGTGCCTGCCATATGAAAATGTTATCTTTAAGTTTATTCGTCATGCCGAATACAATGAATTATAATAATAATAATACTGGGTATATTTCTCGAAATTCGAGAGTCATGCGCAAGGCAAGAACGAATTCACACAAAGATGGCGCAATGGAAATCGTAAAACAAAAATTTAGTCGTGAAGATTCAGTGTCCGTGCTCTCATGAACATAACTTGCAATAAGATAGGCTAAACACGAGTTTTCGGGCTTTAAATCAGAGCTAGATAATTCATCGCCGAACCTAATGGGGCTGACCACGAATCGCGCACTTCGAGTCAATCCATGTTTAAACGCATCAAACCTGCGTATCACGGGCGCACAATTTCGAAAAATTGTCGGTGGACGTATGCGGCTGGGAACGGATTGTGATGTGTGGCGGGAAGAAAACCAGTACGTGTGAGATTTACAATCAATCCCCAAATAAACTTGCCATGAATGACCTTTGTGTTGTCTTTGTTTAATATCGGAGATTATGGTGTTCTGCGACGGTAGGGGTCGGGAAGTTCGGGGATTGCACCACATTTCAGTAGTGTTGGTAACTGTTTTGGCCAATCGTAATGGTTCATCTGAGATTAGGCACCCGGGACAGTCACTGGCGATGATTTGTTTGTTTTAGGGTTACGCGGCTAGGTACTGGAGGTCAGGTCCAGATAGCAGGGGATAGACAACTACCGCAAACGATGGAGTGGAGCTTTCGGTCAGAGATTGCATTGCATCTGTGGTCATTGGAGAGCCTGGTGAACAGCCGCAGAGAGGGCACGCTGGAATTTGTTCTAGCTGGTGTTAAGGTGAGTAGACAAAAATTGAAACAGCGATAACAGACAGTTTCTTACGAAGATTACAGGGACCAGACGACTGTCTTGAAATGCACTAGAGGTAGTTTTCCATTGACAGGGCGTGTGCAACGAACGCCGTCCGCTTTCTCCCTATAGGGTATATGACACGTTTAGTCCTAGGCTGCATGGTCTTTATTTGTTACGCCTTCCTCTTTCATCTTCTGACATCTTTGCAGAAGCAGATTACAGTGGTCTGATAGGACAGCTAGCGCAATGGTTAGGGAAAATAGTCTATTTGTTCTGTTTGTGGAACACATCTGGTGTACATGCTGCAGGGACCCAGTTATTACTGATCATGTGTTCGACCACCCATGTTAACTACTTCCAATTGCCAAGAAAGGGTATTACTTACTGGGTCGCGGACGGCAGTGTGGGCTGGATGCTAGGACAGGATTTGTCACGAGAACTCATAGAAAGACGAGAAGAGAGAACCATAAGAATACTGGGATCAGTAATTTGTGTTTGAACGGCACGATAGAAACTTGTACCACGTAGTAGCTTTAGTAAGCGCGCATGAATAATTAAGAAAGAAGAATGACGGCAGTTGTTATAGACGTCAGCATGCGCACCAGGTGTGCGGTCGAGAGAACAGGGGCATGATAAAAAATAGAGTGGTGGGCGGTGAAGCATAAGTAGATAGTCCGATGAGCTGCTTCCCCAGACCGTCCAACAAAGTAGCCAAACGCTGATCTACCGAACAAGGGCAGCGTGGGGTTTCCTCTATCGCAGTCTACTCCTTTGGAGCTGGAGCATTTAAATCTATGCTTGCACTTATCAATGAAGACCTTAAGTCCCTTGAAAACTGTTGTTTCAACTGGCTGATGAAGTTTTCTGTCACGATCCCCCGGGCTCCTTCTCCATAAATGACTTGCTAGCTGACGTGCCACACATGGCTAAGAATTTGAAGCTGCAGCACTCCCGCTCTTTCACCTTCCAAGAGCAAGCCCACCATCAGACAACCGCAGCCAAAAGAATCGCTGCAATGATCTTAAGGACATTCCGCACTCAGGATTGCAAGCTGATCATCTTCAAGTGTCAAGCTAAGCCCCTTTGAACATTGCTCGATTAACTTCACGCGCATGTGTGAAGTAGTTTCCTAGGTCTCTTATATAGCCCAAACTGTAGGGATAGATTTCAGCAATTTTGGTCTTTAACCACAATGGCTTCTGCAAGTTAAATTTAATCTTGCACGTCTCTTTAACTCTTGCCATGGTAATTTTCATTCCTTGCTGGTAGTCCCTCGTATCCACTTTATAGTAGACCATATTTGACTATCAATCAGGGCAAAGCTCTTCATACTGACTTACTCCAAACTGTGGAAAAACTCCCTGGTCCCCTGCAGTCATGCCCCAATTTAACCCAGTGCAAAGCCTAGCTGGCCAAGTTAGTGAACCTGACACAAGCCAAAATTGGACTTGATGGAGCTTATGAAAGTGGCTTAGACTTCTAGTTCAAGGCCGCAACTTCACTGCGCTCACGGCCTGGGATTCTCGGAATTCAGCTTCATCCTTCATTACTCCACTTTCTTGCAAGTTCACACTACCGCATTCTTTGACCTCCTCTCTTCCGTGTAGCGGAGGTTCCCTCATTACTAGTGGCATAGTTCACTAACCATTGAGTCTTCCCAAAGTGGGCTCGCCAAAATGTCAACATATGGCATTGAACGTATCAACGGTTTCATCAAATTCTGTGAGTTTGAACAACTGCAGTCTTTTCTTGTCATCCTAACGTCTTCACTGGCTTGGTAGCGCTGAATAGACGTTTCTTGATAACCATGAAACTATAGCCTAGGTATTTTACTAACTCTTACACAAAAGATGCATTATGTTGCAAGTCTGCTGTCTCCGGTTCACTGATCACCATAAGCCTAAGCCTGAAAACTTTTCCCTTTTAGTTTACAAATCCCATACCCAGGCTACATGCGCTGCTAGTGGTTCTGAATACGTACGGGTAAACTCAAATCTACTGGCTTCTCACTACTTCTAGGAATCTGCTAGCCAGGCCTGGCGCTCGAGTATTGGTCCGTTCAACGGAGACTGCGCCGCCGATCAACCTGGATACTCCTAATCAGATGGTTCTTCACGACTAGAAAAATTACGGTTACTGCTGCCGCTGGAATGGCCTGCGCAGTCATACCAATACTGCCAACTGAGGCCCAAAACTGGGGCAAAAATTGACAGCATGGGGGCACATTCTTGGCTGGAACTGTTTACTTCTGACGCAGAATTCTTAAACCCACTTCTCAGCCCAGCTTACCGCCAGACGTATATGAATGCAATCAGCGGACCTTAGGGTTCCGTTTTTCCTCCAGGCAAGGTGCTTGATCAAATTTCATCCTTGAAATGGTTTGGCAAATGCTTGACTGTATTCCTCCGCCTTCTTCAGCATCTAATCAGCCTGTTATTGCCATGAAATAGAATTACCCTATGGAATTTGCGCGTTGTTCCCATTGGTTTTGACCACTTTACATCCAATTATCCTATTTTACTGCTTTTCTACTTCTAAGCTTAAATTTTCCGCCCATTATTCGATGGCTTTGGTATTATGAGACTCCGGTCTTATTTTGACATCCTCCATTTAGCTGCAAACACTGCTTTCAACGGTGATATGCAAATTCGGTGCATTCAAACACGAAGTGAATCGTAGTCTGCTGCTCGCGGACGGCCCCAGGAGGCGCTGCAAAATCACTTGAAACGGTTTTCTCATTTTTTATTCCTGACTGGCATATGTTTGCCTTGCAGAATCTGAATGCACCTCCCAGTGCACTTCCCTAGTAATAAAAGGTTGCACTCATCTCCTCACCTCCTTTGATTTCTGTTATTTGCGTTTCCTCTGAATCATCCCCGTACACATTCGATCCTGCCTTGTAAATGCCTTGTGCAATCGGGGAAGTGTGCATTATTATTTCCAAAAATATTTTACTTATATATCTGATTGCAGAATTGGTACTACTTACCGCTCCAAACGAAGCAAGAAGCTCAAATAACATTTTCAACCTGTGAAGGTGAAAAAAATACTTATTCTTTCTTTCCAAAAGAAACCACTGGAATAGGACGTGTTGGAAACCTTAGGATAAAGGCAATAGAAAACGCATGACAAAACAGGTTGTCATTGGCCCTTACAAGGCATCAAGACAACTTAACCGTTCCTTGCCGCATACATCATTGTACAAAAACCGAAGAACCCCAAATCCTGCGCAGTACTGGGAGCCAAGTCAACTCACAGACAACACACTTATCTGGAAGTTGCAACCAATTCCGTCTTGTGCAATGTGAGCTAAACTTGAGTGAACAATCCATAAGGAGAGGTATCTGGATCAATGACAATCGCGATTATCACAGAACGCAAAATGGAATGCAAAGGCCCAGTTTAACCATGTCCACTCTAAAGAGAAGATGGTTGTTGCAGTAACCCCTTCCTTTTGGTGTCGGAACTAGTTTTTGGTCTTATTCAGGAAATGACCTTGAGGTGTTGTCGAAAGTAATATCACAGCTCGAGAACGGAAACTTTGCAGTCGAAGCGCTTTGAGATACTGAAACTCGCTGGCGCAAAAACCTGGAAAATTAACTTTGGCTGAAGCCCCAAGTCCCTTGCTCCAAACTGCTCTGGCCTGAATAACTAAACTAGACAGCAGAGATGCATTTTTCAGCTGCCGGCGTTTCTTCTAGTAAAAAGGGGAAACACCTGATACGTGGGAACTTCTGAGTCAAAATGATTATGAAAGCAGTTAGTTGCAACCAGTAAAGGATATCTGAGACTCAAATATTACCCTAGGAATTGATTACAAGAGCCGATACCCATTTAGCTGACGCTGAGACAGTCGTGGTTTAACACGAAACAAATGAAATTACAGCATTTTTTACTTTAGCTGCAACGTTAAGTAAAAAGTAGCTCTGTAAGTCTTTTCCAGGTTGAGGAGTGAGCCTCATGCTATTATGGTCAACATTATCTTTGCGTAGAAAAGGATAGCAAAATTCTATTTAGGGTATTCAGTAGCTAAAATGTCTACTACTTTACCCACCGTGCTACGCATTTGCATCAATAAAATATTTTGTAGAATATTGTCTTAACGCAACAAAATGGAGCTGATATTCAATAAGGACTGGGGCTGGAATTACAACTGCATAAAGCTGAGGCTTACGCATAATAGCCTCATCCTTTACACTCGGTGTTGCAGCTTGAGATAGTCCTAATGGTACCGATTTCCATTGAATGCATGAAGCATGACTAAATAAACAGTTTATACTTATCGAATTTCGAGATTAAATTAGCACAGCAGTGTCATATTGGAGACGCGGAAAACAAAAACCAGATATGAAAATACAATGTATCTGTGTCCCCCGATTAGAATCTGCAATGTGAATGGCCAGGCACTAGATTTTGAGTTTTAAATGAAAACTAGACAAATCTTCGCCGAGACATTCTGGGCTTACCATCAGTCGTTCAGCGCGATTCATTCCATGTTTGAATACATCTGTGGTCCATATCGCAGGCGCATAATGTAGCTGGAAAATGATGGCTGTCGTTGTCATGTGGCTGAGTTCCTCGAAAATCGAGAGGGTTTTATGGTGGAAAGATAAATATCGATATGGATATCATAACACGATGGTGAGTAAAAAAACCTGGATGGATATCATATGAGGTGGATAGTATGTTGTGATTAATAACATTAGGGAGTCGATATAATGCTGAAGATGAACGAGCGGGAAAGACTCAAGGTTGCACCAAACTACTTTAGAGACGAAATAATATGGAGAATTGTGGACTGGGAGACAATGGAACTGACAAGAGTGATCACTGGATTCATGCGGCTGGGAACGTACTGTGATGAGTGACGTACGAGAAGAAAACGCGACCTTGTAATAATTACATCCAGGGCCTAAAAATATTCGCCATGACTAATCTGCGCTTCGTCCTTTTTTGATATCGGAGTTTTGCTGTTCTTTGGCAGTAGGGATCTAGAATTTGGGGGACTTCCCAACATTCCGGCAGTAACAATATTAGTATTACGGTCAGTCGCAATGGGTCGTCTGAGACAATTTGCCAGGTGAGCTCACTGGCGTGGCCTGTTTATTCCTTGGGTCAAGTGGACCATTAATGATCTGGACGGTAGCTTCCTAGCAGGGATAGGTAACCAGCGCATAGGATCAAATGGAGCTTTCGGCGACAAAGTCTGCTTTGCTTCTGTATGTTTTGTTGACCACTTCATAAG
>LUCM01005771.1:344543-369078 GCA_008360955.1 Fasciolopsis buskii
CGGACTAAAGAAAACCGAAGTGGAATAGGAATGCAGGCGGAGGACGGTGGCATGGACATATACGCATGGCTCCGTCATCGTCTACGCCGTACCTTTCTTTCAATAACGAGTGTCACTTGGAACTTGCTAATATGGACTGGTTTACTGCATATACAAATCAATTTTATGTATCGCAATCATGATTAAAAAATAAAACAAGCTGGGTACTCGCTGGACAGTATTTCTACCACATTCGATTCACCGGGTGAGTGAGGATCAGGATGGGTAGGCAGGAAAAATAAAAGGAACCTCGAATGTGCCCTTGAATGTAATGTCTGGGAAGAGCAAACTGGTTCCGGTAACGCACGGCATTGGGGCGAGATCCTTTTTGTTGTCAGAGTAAGTAAGCGGTGAGAAGACCGATATATGTAGGGTTTATCGCGGTTGTACCTGTCACAGAACTCAGCATCTTTCTACTATCACGTACCGTAAGGTTGTGCAGTGTTGTTGGCTAAGTTCCACGTTTTGGACACTTCACCGCACTAACTGAGAGATTCCGGTCGTATCTACAGATAAGGGTTAGCACGGTCGGTAGAATTGCGGAACTCCATTTTTGAAGGCGATTTTAGACGACGATAGGGGAGGTAACTGTATGGGCAATGAATTCCACAAGGAAGAAAATTTACCAGTAAAACGTATGCTCCGATGCCCGTTTTTGTGATGTCACTTGTGATGACGGGTTTAGTGTTTCAAAGGGAATAGGTAGTTTGATTTCTGAACTGAGGGGCTAAAATGCAATTGTTACCATTGATGAGACAATTGGACAACACTAAGTTTGCCTTCATACGCCGACGTCACAAAGGATCACCTTTCGGCACTGTGCATCGTCACTCTTAACTCAAGTTTGACGAAGTGCATACTAGCCACTCTGTAAACGCTAGCTGAACGTTTTGCATTGCAAGTCTGCCGCAATATTTCATGCTAGAACATTAGGGAACAATACCCTTGAGTGGGTCCGTCTTGTGTTTTGAAGAGGTTCAGTTTACTCTGGTTCAACTTAAAGGTCCTATGTAGCAACCCAAATATTTTATAGGCTTTTGCAACTTCAATAAGTGCGTGCTCCGAAAAGTTGAGGCTACAGTAGTAGTTCAGACCCAAGGATCGAACCTTGTCGCTGGTGGGGTTGATTTGAGTTCGAATTTTAAGCACACACGATTTGCTCTTGTTTATTAACCTACGGCGGAATGCTCTGTCAAAGGCTTCTGCTAAATCTAAATGAACTCTTATCACGAATGTTTCGGCGTAAGCAGCCGCTCTGATTGCATCTAGACGATCAGTCATACACGTAGCGCAAGAATTCCTTTGCAGAAAACCACGTTGACTAGCGTTGACAAGTTTTGGTCTTTCCGATATGTAGTGAGCCGCTATTTAGTCAAGCGCACCATGATTCCAGAGGCAATCGGGGTATGGTCGATCGGTCTATAACTGGCTGGGTCAAGTAGTGTGTCTTACTTATGCCTGGGGATTATGACAGACGTTTCACAATGGGAGGGGAGAGTACCGTATTGTACAGGGAGTTTCAATATTTGCCAACAGTATTGAAATATCTCCCCACCTAGTGTAAAAATAGCTGGAGGAAACGAGTTCGGTCCAGGGTGATGGCTGATTTTTGATTTTTCCACCGACGGAGCTATTATCCTTGGTATGAAAGAAACTGTTGAGCATGTTTCCGAGATTACTATAAGCTTTTATGGATTAGTCAAAGAATCTACCAAATGCCTGAGCGATTTCTTTAGGGTCGTTGGGATAAATGTCATTGCAGGTAAGGTGGTGGATAGAGGCAGTCGAGAGCCTGGCGTGGTTTGCTCTTGATTTAAATATATGTGCCAGAGTTGCTTGTGGGTTGCTCTAATTTACAGCATGTAGTTCTTGCATTTTACTATTAGAGTCTGTCATCGTTTCTAGTTGTTTCGAAAAGCGGTTGAGTCACAGAAACAAGGGAAAGTCCCTGGTTGTAATAAGGCCTTTTGGAAGTTCGGGGACTTTGCAGCCTATTCGGTCATGGCTGTTTCTTTTCTGCGCATCGAATAAGTCCGTTCCGGCGTGATGCTGCCATGGCATTCGCGCAGGAGCAAATAAAGCTTGACAGTTGCCATTTGCACGTCACTTGCTAGGAAGAAAGCGTCCCAATTACGACTACGCAGCAGAGTTGACAGGCGTGAGCAACACACAAGTGGCAACCGCGCTTGGCGGTCAACGTTCGGTTAAACAAGCTATCCGGCGGACTAAATCCATGTTCCGCTTCAATTGTCCGGAATGTCACCATTTAGCCAAGTCTCAGTAATTAGTAGGAATTCGTAATTTGAGGAGCGTGCTAACGGACGAAGAAGTTGCATTTTCCCCAATTTAGAACGGGCATCTAGTATAAACAGCGACAACTGAGGAGGGATCTTTTTGACTTGCAAGCAATTTTTCCGACTGATTCCGCAACTTTTTGTGACGTCCCTTTTTTGAGTGGCTGCTGCGCCGTTGTAATTTCGGCTCAGAGCAGAAAGACGCAATCATGGGCAACAGTGGTAGTAACTCTTTTGACGGGCTGTCATGAGTAGCGGAGTGAAATGCAGCGGTATTGAACTTTATACAATCTGGTAGTTGCAACGCTTGAGACAGGAAGTTTTATTGAGGGCTATAAGATGAATCGACTGTTTGGGGGGACGGTAGTTCCAAAGAAATATGTGGTTGGAATGGGGAAAACTGCCACTACCAGGAGTGCAGAAACTTTTCGAAATGTTGTCAGGCTTGGGAACTAGTGGTAATTTGTAGGAATAAAGTGTGTATGGGTAATGAGAGCAGAGGAATGGTTGGTGAGCTATGGGTAGCTGGAAGCCCATGAGATGTGAAAGCATGAAGGCTGCATGGGCTGGGCGAGAGAAGCCGCTGGGAGAAATAATTGGCTTCGTTCCACTTCCCTCCAAAGCCTATTGAATGGAGGTAACTGGTCCGCTTAGGCAGTAAGAGTATTAGTGTTCCACTGGTGGGTTGTTATGAGAGGGGCGTAGGATAAGAAGACTCATAGCGGATCGCAAGAAGCTGATGAGTGGAGGGCTATTGAAGTGCCCTAACGGAGTGAGTGTATTGCGATAAGCGTCCAACGATGGAGCTTTAGATCGGTAGGTGTTGACTATGGGTTGGTAGTTAGTGCTGTAATGGTAATTAAGGAACACTGGGAGGAAGGTAAGCACGGAGATAATAGGTAATACGGCATTTGGCTGATGGGTTCTAGATTTCCTTGGATTTGGATTGGGCATATGGGCGTGGGTAGTGGTCCTACTCTCGGACAGTGGGCCATAGGTAGGCGACAGAGCCATGTAGGCCCCATGACGGACCTCAAATGAGCATTTGGACAGTGGCTGGGAGTTGGCCTTGACGAGAGAAATGCTAAGATGATTTGTATAAAGGAATAAGATCTGTGGCTGTACAGAGGCAAGTCGGGTTTGTGTAGGCGTGGTGTATGTGAAGCCTAAGTCACTTAGAGGAATGAAAATGTTCTACTTTGAGGTAACAGAAATTTTGACTCGGGATGTTGGGGCCATAGGAGGTAACAATGTATGAAGAGACTGCCCGCGTGACCTTTTTGAGAAGCCGGTCGGCATATTGGCCTAATGTTAGGATAATGGATTAATTTTTCAGATACCTGATTAGAGGTACCTTGAGGCAAAGCCAAGTGCGGTCTTCTACTCGGGGGTAGGAGAGACCGAAATGGTCAGATACATATCCACCGCAGGTGACTTTGCTGTGAGGGTCCCAGGTAGGGCTGCATTAGAACCTCTTGTGGGACTCAGGATTAGATGAGTGGGAGGATTTCGGAGCTGTGGACACATGGGTGTCACAGGATTTATTTTCAGTCCTCCAGAAACCTCCATTTGCAGGGCAATTTCGTCGATGAATATTGCAATTTTTGTAAATACGGTGTTCTTGGCAAACGTTTGACAGTTGTTGCTAAATTCAATTAGCCGTAGCTTCATCTGCAGATTAGAAAAGTAGAAGGTAATCATAGTGTTATGACTTCTTCCTTAGTCTAATGCAATTGCAACTGTGATGAGCTCTGCCGCAGTCGTTCGGATGACTGAGTCCAAAAGGCAGCATGTAGATATTAAGCTATGAAAGATGGAGAAGCCTAAAGGTTCCATGACATTGATTACTGAGGATAGGCGCACAAGTGTCTTATATTGACTGATCTTCCTTCTGGAGGTCTGTTATCATCTGCCCAAAGTAGACAGTTATTTTGCGCAGTCTGGTGTAGGTTTATGGGTGTTTAAGAATATAGGGTGCGCACGTCTGGATATGACATGTTACTGCTGCTTGTTTCAACCGCGGCTTGGCGAGTTTTCTTGTGCGAACCACTGAGCAACTGACGGCGGATCTACAGACAACTTTATTTGAAGACATTTGCAATTTTTAGTGTTAAAGCGCTTAAATTTATTTATGGTCGGAAGTGTAATTATGACAATCAAAGTTTAGACAAATATTGGTAATATGGTTACTCACAAAGCAATGTGAATACTGATATTCAGAAAAATTGAGGGATTTTTTCTGGCTAAAACATATTTCAACTTCCTCGAAAAGTTCTAGAATAAAAACCTTTTAGAATAAAAAAGAAATAAGTTGTCAAATCACACGAGGTGCGGCGTACCGCAGTCCCATTCAAGCCCAGAATGCTTTGGCACAGGTTTAGGGCCTAAAACAATCAGAAAATTAGTTGTTGTTACATCAACTACCACCTTCACCCGCAACAACCTTACATCCTTTTCAAGGTGCAATTATATCACTGGTGAGCATGTGTCACCAACAGCCAATATCAACCAGTCACGTTTTTGGGAACAGGCATTTCACTGTCCCCCAATCCATTACCACATCTGCCCTAATGGTACATTTTGCATTTTGTTCCATTCCAGGTATCAGAGTCATATTAGACAGTTTCCTCCCCCCTCAAGGTGTTGGGCCCTAGTGACCACTGGGCATGGCACTTTCGCAACGCCCATGCGTTATGCAGGCAAGAAGGAAAAGGTTAGCCAAACAAGACTGTATCTCCATTCCCCCGGAAAGCATCGCATGATTCCGATTTCCCCGGCCTTGTTCTTTAACTCATGGACTTTTATATTCCGTACTTTCAAACCCAAATTCCCCGAATGATTTCTCCTGACATGCTTGAGACATCAGCCTGGTAAAATGAAGATGTCCCACGGACGCTGAGGTACACTAAAATGGGCGAAAAACCTGCAATCTTCAGAGGGAAACTTCCCGTGGCAACGCACTATATGAGGCCACATTAGGCCGGGTGTGGTAACGAGTATGGCAACAGTGAATTGTCAACTACCCCTAAAATGCCCGTCACCCCTTTGGTGACAGAATACTAATCCACACGAAAATCTCCCTGCATTCGTGCCAAAAGCTTAAAGCTATTTCGCACCTGCTGCTTCCGCTGCTCACTCCCCTCCGCATTCCAACATTGGTTCTCACACGTTTTCGAACGGCGTTGGCCAACTGTACGGAGCACCAAGAATCGCTTTGTCTGCTTCAAAGTCAGACGCCTACTGTTATCAGTCACCGATAGCCGAAGGCTTTGTTCCTGTTCAAGAGCGTTCTCCCGGTATCTCTCACCTTCCGGTTTACCTTTCATCTGCGATTCTTTTAGTGATATCGTCTGCGAACCAGAAGTTTCCGCTCCTCGGTTTGCTTCCACTTCCACTTTATCCAGTTACTCGGCCCGACTCTCCCAAATATTCTTAATTCTACCTCTCGTTAGCAGTAGTGGGTTTCTCTAAGCGTTGCGTGCAGTGGATGTTCGAGCGCAACCTTGCAAGGAGAGTAAACCTGCTATGGTCTCTAAAATGTGATTCGGGTTGTGCTGCTCTGATAAGGCACATCACCAGTTTGTGCCTCTCCAATCATTTAGAAACACGACGTGACCCGCCTGTTCGAAAGCGCACTGATCTTGCTAAACTAATCAGCTGTGGTCCAATGTCATTACACTTGCCAACTTCAAGGTATCAGGAACTGCGATCGCCGAGAAACTAGGCATAAGTGTCGAATGCCAAATTCTTCCGGGCGACCGCCAAAATGCAAACCGATCTCGTAGTTCAACGGATAATCTACCGGCTCCCGTCCCAAGCCACGGGTTCGCTTCACTCTATCACCACGGAGGAGCGCCCTGACTTATAATATAATCATTGATTTAGACCGAGGTTGGCGTAAGGGTCCTCCGGCGAACGTGTCCATGTTAGGGTTCCATTAGGCCCCTGTATCGTGCGCATTGAGTTTCCTCCGTAGGCGATCTTCCACCCCCGGGTTTGGGTTTTGTGGCAATCAATTCGTTTGAATGCCGTCATGCCTGGGGTTCGATGCTTCTTCGCACAGTTTACAATTTATTTACTGACGACTCTCGAAAAATGCTTCAACACCAGTCCATCCAATTTCTATGGAGGGCACTGTTCGTTGTTCTCTTTCTCACTGCGCTCCCTGCCATACAAATATCAAAATGGATCATGACCACTGCGTCGAAGGTGGTTCTCCGAAATCTGCTCTCAAACACCCTCACCTGGGGCCCCAACAATCAGGTCGCATTCACCACTCACAAAAATGCATTTTAGTCAATTTAAAACGGTATCCTTTCTCCACGCATTTATTCCTTGACTCTTCCATTTCAAGTTCCACAAACTCTGTTTCTTTCTTTCGTTTATCCGCTGATTTTGCATTAATCTGGTCCTCCCTCACCTAAGAACTTGTTTTTGATGCTGCACATGAAGTGGCTTTTTGTTTCTTTTCCAGGTGTTTTCCATCCCACCTTATCGTCTTTCACTGCATAAATCTCAATTCTGCGATTAATTGTGGGGCAGAACATTGCCAACCTAAAATTCCGTCCTTGCTCAGGTTGAACTTGACTGTCCCGATGATGGGCGGTCCTTAATAATGTCTAATTCGCAGCACGTAGTCCATTGTCAGGCAGTCGATTCGCCATCGCGCTTTTACATAATGGATATTTTTATTCTTATCCATACTCTGCTTAAATCAACCGCGCATCATACATACAGAAGGTAATCATCGTTATTCGCTCCCCCCGCTGGGTGCCATTATTTAGTATTTCCCTCTTCATTACCTCTTGGTCTTAAACTTTGGAAGAAACACCAATTTCTTCCAACGACAGATGTAAAGGAGGGTTGTATTGGCTCTTGGTATGAAACACTTTGGACCCCTCAACAAAACTGAAAGTATAGTCGAACGTAGGACTACTGAAGAGGAGAAAAGCAGCCGACCTCGGTGAACTTCCTCAAGTTCTTTTCAAATTGGGTGAAGTCCTGATAAAACACCAACCCCGTGCTTCGTCATATTTGGAACGAGGAGCGTATTCCGTCAACGTGGGGTGAGTCACTGCATGTGCACATCTTTAAGGAAGGCACACGGAATGACTACGGCAATCCTCGAGGGCTGACTTAATTCCGATAGGTAATAGGGTCTTAGCGTTGATAATTCTGTGTCGTTTGACATCATTTTGCGAGAGTAACACCCACGGCTTTCACTCAGGTCAAGGATGTTTTGGTTTGATTTTCACTCTTCCGTTGTTTCTCGAAACTGCTCAGTGTACCGCAGCACCTGCTTCTGCTTTTTCGTGTTACGTGGAGTGTGCGTGCCGAGATTGTCCATCTTTTGGGGTTTTCGATCCCAAATATATTGTATTTTATATGAACATTTGCGTACATCGGTCAACACAGTATGCGTTCAACACCTCATGCGAATAAATAGTTGGAATAGAGGCGCAACGAATAATAAACATGAGATTTCATCAGAAATTATAATCTCTGCCTATATGTAGAAAAATGGCGGTGACCTATTCTCGGTTGGTGATAATTAGGGCTAGTTGAAGAGCAATTGAGTTCTTGTGTATATTTGTGTGAGAGGGTGTGGAACAGAAAGTAGGATATATCCTGGTATGAAAACTTCATTTAGAAAGGCCATTGTGTAAAGGGTGGGGTGGATCCGAAAGAATTCCGTGCATTTTTTTCGCAAGCGGATAGGTATATAAGATACACCACTATAGCCATTGAATGACTGACACCACGACGAAGGGTTCTAAAGTCTTTTATAGGCCAGAAGAATGACAAGGGAAAAATAAAGGAGTGAGAACGCAGGAGGTAGTTTTTTGCTTGATCTGGAAAGAGCAGTCCTTTTTTACACAGTTCGAAATCACTGGACTATCTTAAGATTTTGTCAATAGTTAATCCCGGGGTACTTAACGGAATCTACCCTAGAGAGTGGTTCTGTGTTGATGAAAGAAGGATCAGCCAGATAAGCAGGCCGGGAAAAAGTGAGCACATACGGCACCCTTGGACAAATTAAGACTTAAGCCAGATCGAAGCGAAAAATCATGAATGAAAGATAAGTTGTTGGAAAAGTTCAGGAAGTCCTCACTTCCAGATACAGACTGACACAAACGTTATCAGCATAGTTGAATAATTGACCAGCAGAACTAGCATATAGATCGCTGATGTATGGTGAAAACGAATGGAGAGAAAGGACAGCTTAAAGGACTTCAGAATTAGTGGGTTTCCGTCCCGGTCTTGTGCACTGAGTTCTATTGGTGAAGTAGTCTGATAGACATTCCAAGTGTCGATTTGGACAACTGAACAGTTCAGGCTTGAGAAGAAGACCGTGAAACAGTCGAAAGCAGAGGACATCTAAAGAAGCGCATCGGACAGATTTGGCGCATGCGTCCAGGGATTTGGTGATATTATGAGCCAGAGAAGTCATAGCATCCTGAGTGGATCTATTTGAGTTGTACGTAAACTGAAGGGGTCATCGGACACACTAACAGAAGTTAGGCGACTCAAGACGGTGCGTTCTGTTAGTTTAAGAAAGCATAGTGTAAGAGCAGTGGGACGAGGACGTTTGGCTGGAATACTTAAATTGCTAGATCTGAGGATGGGCAAAATTGTGACTGGTCTCCAACACTCGGGAATAGGGCATGTGAATAAGTATGTATTGAGAAGAGAAGTAAATGCATCTGTGAGTGGAGCTGTACCGTACTTTAGGAGAAGTGAAAACACCAACGGGACCTATAACGGGCTATTTTGGTCGAGCACATGAGTTCGAACACTTTTTCCTTAGAGAGGGGTGGTACATCAAGACATTCATCCGAGAACCATAGAGCTGCAAATTCACTACGTGAATAAATGAGAACTCGGTTGATGCTTTCTACATCTGCAGTACGGCTTATTGGTTTCGTTTTCTTTCCCCACAGATACCGAATTCCTTGCCACAGGCGCCTGCTGTTGCAGCTGGTCAAGAGTTTGCTTGCATAGGATGAACCGATTCGCTTTGCTTGTTTTGATGTGAATGACGAAATGAACCTGACTTTCTGGGAATCCCGTAATTTATAGGTGTTCATTCCTTTTCCTTAAGGCCTTCAGTGTGGGTGAAGCAATACGGCCGTCACAGAGACTGTTTCTAGGAGACAACAAGTGTCAAAAATTAGATTGAATGTATTTACAAAAGGTTGACATTACTATTCAAAAGGAAACTACGAGCTTGCATGAAAAAGAGACCTTTGGAAAAAAAGAATGTCTTCTCGGGGAAAATTACATAGTCTTATCTTGATTTGGTTAGATTCCTTGAAAGACTGGAAAGCTGTCCCGGAATAAACTTTGGGTTTTAAAAGCAGACATGAAAATGGAATATCTGGGGATAACTGGTAATAATTCTAGGTTGGATTTATCTCCGGTTGGGGAAATTGATAGATAAGCCAAATCAAGTGTCGAGAAGTGATTAGAATGGCCTGCGGTGACATGTAGGTTTTCATCCGGCAACGGTGCCAGGAACGGGCCGAAAAAAGAAATACCAGTTTGTGTGCAAATAGGGGCTACGCACAGGTTCGTTATACCTATGCTCAAATGCTGAGAAGGCTTAGAATGACAATGAGTTGCTAGACAGTCAACACCAGAAAATGAAAATAAGGAAATTGGTTCAGACCTGCTTGGCCATGTGTGACCACACCACCTTCGGTCATCTTAACGCTGTATTGTCTGCCTGGTCGGTACACATCAAGGCCTTGGATAAATATTAGGGCATCTGCAACATTTGAGTTCAGCCATGACTCCTGAATGTAAATCATGAATATGAACATGTATCCGGGAGCGAACTGAGTGATAGGCCCGTAAATTTTGCGGACAGAAAACGTGTTAGTATCCAGCAAGGACGGAACAGGCATTTTAACTGGCGGGAGTCATTTGACGGCAGTCTGCCAACTGGCGCAAATGCCTCTTCCCGGCTTAGTTGGAAATCCGTGATGTACATGCGTAGATAAACCCAAGCAAAGAAAATCTCCGAAGAGCAGAAATAAATCCGACCGTTAATAGCGACGAACAGTGCTCATAATGAAAAACAAATCCTTTAAATTGATGCAGTGAAGGAAACTGAAGTGGAAATCTATCAAAGACAGTCGAAGAGCAATGTCTTTGTAGTATCCTCAGAGTTGGATGGAGTAACCGAGTGAGTTAAGTCGAAGTCAGGAATGTAGTATTGGATGCCAATTCTGAGAACACTTCATCTCGGAGTATGAAGCTTAGTAGATTACGTTGGTTGGATCACGTGTTGCGTATGGCGAACACTCGCTTACCATACTGTTCTATTTTGCGTTCCTCCCAGGGAGTGGAAGAAGCCATGCGGAGACCAATAGATGACATGGCAACGTGGAATGAGAAAATGTACAGCGAACTTAGGTAAAGTAGGTGTCTCCGGTCTTCGTGGTTTAGGTCCGAAAGACCCGTTAACTCGCTGGCTGGAGACACTGAAGGATATGGCAGTTAGCCGTGAACAGTGACGATCGTGTTGTCATCTGTTGAATCAGAATGATTGAGAAAGTCCATTTGTTTTGGCTACAGGATTGTTATATTTTCCCGTCTGTGTAGGTCAACACCCTGTTCCCCTTAGATATTCACTTTTTATGTAAATATGTAACTCTGGGGGGAAGGCAGCGGTCAGTGAGGCTTGTCTCGCTGTTGAACGCTGAACGATGATGACCGGGTCATGATAATATGGCGGCCAGCGCACTTTCCGCCCGGTGACCACATCTCTGGAATCACTGAAAGAACTGCACAATTCGCGCCATCCGGTTGTTGTCCGCATGCTTCACTGTGTGAGAAGCAAAAGCCGATAATTTGTCGATGTGAGGTTTATCACCAGTGGTTGTCCAGTTTGTACCAAATGCAAACCACAATTCTACAGATTGCTGACTGGGAATTTCATCAAAGTCACCGTTCCATTTGGAGGATTCATAGTTGACTTTGAGGGACTGTTGTTGTCGACATCCCGAGACCGATATTTGCGGATAATCGTAGATAAGTATTCCAGGTTTCCTTTTGCTTTTGCTTTCTCCGGTCCACTATCGTATACAGCTATTTGATCTCTAATCTGTTTCCGATTTTCGGCCTGCTGTCTCACGTCCATCCCGATATGGTTCTTCTTTCATGCCTTAGGGATTGAAAAACGTTCCCCATATCAATGGCGTTGCCTCTAGCAGGACAACCTGCAATCCTCAGCCGAAAGGTCACGATGATAGACCCAACGAAACCCTTTGGCAGCATAATTGACTATTCAGTCCGAGAATACACCTTGACGTGGTGTGACGGCTTGCGTGCCTCCTTGATCCAACGAGCTATACGGGATGGCTTATCGTAAGCCGAATATCTAATCAGGCTCAGAAGGTAAGTGGATAGAGGCCCAACGAAGTAGTCCCCTGGCCGTCAGGTCGGGGTTAATTTCAGCTGGCAACTCAATCAGAAGACTGAGTAATTGTCCCAGAAAGACATGCTCCCACTCAGCCATGCTCCGCTGCCTTGCGGTCGGGTTCTTGTCAGAACCAAAGGCTTTGGTTGAGAACCATAATCGTTCTTCTGTTTAGCGGCTGGACTCCCTAGCAGTACCCGTCCATTATTCCCCATGAGTTACACGCCTACAAATAATTCCATACTGCATCGGTCTTCGCGCAGGATAATCAGGACCGCACTGCCCATTGCATCGAGCGCAGGTGGGGTGGGTAGTGATAAGTATGCTGCTGCTTAGAGTTCCCTCTTTTATTCAACCTGTCTCTTCTGTCTCCAACCCAATCTGTTTGCCCCTCCTGCATACCCATAGTATTTCCATTGATAACACGCCCGATTCTCGCAACGGTTCGTTGTCAAGTAGTGTAGTAGGTGATTTTCAATCTGCTAGCTCACATTTTCTCAAGCCCCGTCAGCCTCTGAATCTCGATTCCTTCAGAGTGCGCACTTTAATGCAGGCTGGCCAACAGTGGACTCACTTCCTATTGATGTTTGCTGCGTGAGTGAAACATGAATTCAGGATTCGAGTAGAGTAGAGTAATTCAACTAACTGCGCCAAATGCCTCTCAAGATATTTCCTTCACACTTCAGGAGACGAAGCAGCTCAAGCTGTGGGTCAACAAGATGTAGGAATAGTCTTAAGTGAGAAGTCTGAAGCGGCCCTTTTGGACTGGATCCCAGTCATCCTTGTTTGGAAGAGCAAACGCTCTGACATTTTAGTGTTACCAGGTGATTTTAATGCACAAAACTTAGTACATCGGAGTCCTTGCCTGCTCAGCGAACGGATAATGCGAAAAGACTCTTCTGATTCTGTACGGACAATAACTCAGTTCTGTCTAGTACGAATTTCCGACACAGTTCGCGTCGCACACCGACAGGACGCTCTAAATCGACAGGTAGTCCGAGTCAGATCGACCATATTGCGGTGAGTTACCGTTGGCGCAGTTCTGCCCAGAACTGTAGATCCTACTGGACCACGTACGTCGGATCGGACCGTGCGTTAGTTTCAGTACGATTTTTACTGCAGCTCAACGACCATCGACGCAAGCCACAAACCCGATTGGCTGTCAAACGTCTGTCTGATTTAGCTGTTTGCACCCGATATGGACACAAACCAAACCGCCGAACTAAGAACCTCGACGAGCAGCAACGTAGTTGAACGCTGAGATCGAATCAAACAGGGGATGTATTCGGCAGCAGGTTTCAGTTGTGGTCCTAGATCCAACGTCCATCAGAGACACTGAATCTCCCAAGGGTCGCTGGGTCCAATGGAACAAAAACGCCAGCTACCTAACTGCAAGGAAGTGAATAAAATGCGTCGACAGTTGCAGCGTCAGTTGACGATAAGCCTTAGGCATGACCGTGAATACTGGTGAGTTGAGGTAGCCGAAGGGATGGAGGAAGCGGACACTTTAGGCAACAGCCACCGTTCAAGTCTATAAGCAACATCAGTGGGCGGCGAACTTCGGTTGGTGAAGTCGTGTGCAATAGAAATGGAGAGCTGTTCCATGGTAGACAGGACAGACTGGTCCGTGGGGCAGAGCACTTCAAGGGTCAGCTTAGCTGATCAAACGCTAACATATTTAGTCCGACGTCTGCAGCTGCAAATCCTTGGGAGGTGTCACTTGATCTCTCGATGGAAGTGGAAGTGCAGTCGAATATTCAGCTTCTGGAAGGGGGAGACTCATTCCGTACGTCCTGCACTCCACTCCGCCGCCATTGTACACATCTACAAACTCAACCCATCGCAAAGCCTTTCTTCATACAACAGAAAATCCGCGTCGGGAGTACCATTGCTTACTTCACTGAGCATTCCAGTACCCGTCCTAATGCGCTGTCCTGTAAGATAAACAAAGTACGAGGTGCAGTTGCTCGAGTGCAATCCCAAGAACGATCATGAATGGTTCTCTGGTGGGCGGGGGGACGCGGTATCGATGTATCATTTGGCTCCTAGTAGCGGTTGGTCATTCCCACCTCCTGTATCAATTTCAGGTACGCATACCAACAAATCTAACATACACCCCTTAGTGAAGGCAGAACAACGTGCTCACCCGTGAAAATTAAGAAACAGAAAGGTTTGGAAAGATTCTTTTGAACATAAGCGATCCTCAACTCCATTCATCCACGGGATTGAATGTCATTTTCAATTTTTTTTGTATTTGCTCCTCTGAACTTTTCATAATCCTGTTTTTTTATCGTTTTCTCAGCTCCCACTGTTTCGTTGTACACTGAGTAAATTCTAAACTCCATAGACCTAAACAGACGAGAAGAGAAAAGAATACCGTGGCAGCCAGCAAATGGACTGTAGTCCAGCTGTATGGACACACTTTTCAACCATTCTGATTTAAAATAAAATGACAACACGATCATCACTGTTAACGATTCATCGCCTGATCCTTCAGGTCTCCAACCAACTGGCTAACGGATCTTTCAGATCACAACCACATAGACACTTCCACATACCTTAGTATCAGGACCAAGGTGAACGCTCGGCGCCCTTCACCGGGTTGGCTGATCATTGACAATCAGACTAGGGGAAGTGGTTAAACCCTGATTCCAAACCAACCACATGCGGCTTACGAAGCACAGGTTGTGTTCACCAGCGTCCGTAATGAAGAGGTGCATCGCGTACTGGGGATGCCTAGCCCCATCCGAAGGGCGCATGAAATGAACAATCAGTCACCAGCGCCCAGTGAGTTACATGACCTTCAGATAGTCCTACTGCCTTGTGCGTTAGACTATTTGGTCAAAGGCTCTAGATGGGATCCTCTGAGTTAACTCTACTTCGGTTTGGGGAACCGTTTAGCACCAAGCCTACAGAGGATTGATGGATCACGATGAATGGCCGGTGATGTGATGGGGGACATAAGCAGGTTGTCTTGTGAATTCTGTATTGTTTTTTTTTCTTTCACTTCACGCAGTGTTTTCGCCCGTTGCCATGATTCCCATGACAATCTATTCAGATTTGTGCATATACATATGGTAAAAAGCTGGGACACCCACCTTACTCAAGTTCGCTGTACATTTTCTCATTCCACGTTGCCATGTCATCTGTTGGCCTCCGCATGGCCTCTTCCACTCCCTGGGAGGAACGCAAAATAGGACATAGTATGGTAAGCGAGTGTTGGCCGTACGCAACACGTGATCCAACCAACGTAATCTACTAAGCTTTCTGACTTCGACTTTACTCACTCGGTTACTCCATCCAACTCTGAGGATACTACTTAAACATTGGTGATTGAAAACCTCCAAGCGATGAACATCGGCACGCAAACTTCACGTACCGGAAGCATACAGCAAGATTAATAGCGCTGTGGTACAGCGAACACGACCCGTTAACTTTAGTGTAATATCGGGCTGACGCCACAATTGCTTCAGTTTAGCATACGCTCGAACCTTGGAAATACGTGTGTTCATCTCTATTACCGTTCTGTCATCCCTCGTCACGCAGCTTCCGAGGTAAGCGAAACGGTCGACAATCGTTGGTTGCTCCTCATTTAGTCTCAACCTTGGAGCTAGCGACGTCCAACCCTATAACAGCACTTTGCACTCTGAAGGTGCAATGCAAATGCCGAATGGAGCTACAGTCCTCGAGAGTCTGTCTAGTACAAACTGCTCACGAGGTCATCTGCGTAATCTAGGTGACGCAACACTCCATTTGCCATTTCGACACCTAAATCCTGAGGGCCTCCTAAAACACCCTCCATTATCTCGTCCTTGACGAAGTTTAAGAAGAACTGAGGGATGGGACGTCCTTGTCGGACACCTGTGGTCATTTCGAATGAACTTGATGGTTCACCATATACCGTCACGCGACCACAGGTATACAAGCAGAATTCTCGGAGCGGGTTAACGAACTTCGCTGGCATACCCTTCTGGTGGTGAGTACTGAATAGCACTGCCCGATCCACTGAGTCAAACGTACTTCTCAAATCGAGGGCGACGGTGTGTGTGCGGTGTTTTTCGAGTAGTTGGCGAAGAGAAAATCTGCTCGGTGCATCCTCGACCTGAATGAAGGCCGTCCTGCCGTTCGAGGATGTTACTCTCGCAAATTGATGTCAAACGACACAGAATTATCAACGCTAAGACCCTATTACCTATCGGAATTAAGTCAGCCCTCGAGGATTGCCGTAGTCATTCCGTGTGCCTTCCTTAAAGATGTGCACATGCAGTGACTCACCCCACGTTGACGGAATACGCTCCTCGTTCCAAATATGACGAAGCACGGGGTTGGTGTTTTTATCAGGACTTCACCCAATTTGAAAAGAACTGGGGGAAGTTCACCAGGATCGAATGTCTGACTCTACTTCCACTTTTGTTCGGGGGTCAGGAGACACCTTCCAAGGGTTCTCATTTGTGGTCGTCGAAATAATTAAATTTGTGCGCAGCGAGCTAAACTGTTCCTCGAGCTGTTCAACCCAAAGATCGAGTCTTTGATATCTCCCATGAATGCACTCGCCATTTCTATTGCACACGACTTCACCAACCGAAGTTCGCCGCCCACTGATGTTGCTTATAGACCTGAACGGTAGCTGTTGCCTAAAGTGTCCGCTTCCTCCATCCCTTCGGCTACCTCAACTCACCAGTATTCACGGTCATGCCTAAGGCTTATCGTCAACTGACGCTGCAACTGTCGACGCATTTTATTCACTTCCTTGCAGTTAGGTAGCTGGCGTTTTTGTTCCATTGGACCCAGCGACCCTTGGGAGATTCAGTGTCTCTGATGGACGTTGGATCTAGGACCACAACTGAAACCTGCTGCCGAATACATCCCCTGTTTGATTCGATCTCAGCGTTCAACTACGTTGCTGCTCGTCGAGGTTCTTAGTTCGGCGGTTTGGTTTGTGTCCATATCGGGTGCAAACAGCTAAATCAGACAGACGTTTGACAGCCAATCGGGTTTGTGGCTTGCGTCGATGGTCGTTGAGCTGCAGTAAAAATCGTACTGAAGCTAACGCACGGTCCGATCCGACGTACGTGGTCCAGTAGGATCTACAGTTCTGGGCAGAACTGCGCCAACGGTAACTCACCGCAATATGGTCGATCTGACTCGGACTACCTGTCGATTTAGAGCGTCCTGTTGCTGTGCGACGCACACTGTCGGAAATTCATGTTGGACATTAGTGAATGACTGTCCGCACAAAATCGAAGAAAACTGTTCCCGTTATCTGTTAGCTGAGCAGACAAAGGGTAGCGCCGGATGCATTAAGTTTTCCATCTTGTGCAATAAAATCACCTGCTACTACTACAATGTCAGAGCGTTTGCCTTTCTGAACAAGAGTGACGAGTTTGTCACAAAAATCGTGTTTTGCATTTCGGCGCTACAGGCCGTTGGAGCGCATACCAAGAGCTGCATTTAGCATAGCTGTTTTTCGTACCATGGCTGATTCCTGAATTATTACGGCACGTAAACAACTGTTAACCGGAATCCAGATTAGAAATGGTCGTATCAGCATTTCTACTCAAGACTATTCCCATACCGCGTTGATTCGCAGCTCGGGCCGCTTCGTCTTCTCAGGTGACCAGAAAATATTATAATGAGATATCAGGTGCAGCTGTGTGAATCACGCTCCTGCAGAGAAGTCATCTATCAGTAGGGGTCGATCGCTTGAGCTAACGGAAAGTAACCGTGCAAATCAGTGATGGATAGGTGCAACATCATGTGGTGAAGTTCAACAAACCGTTCAGAGCCTGCCCGGTAGCGTAATGGCTAAGGCGTTCGACTCAGAATCGTTCGTCCCGGGTTCGCGTCCCAGTTCGGGCTCGGTGGATATGCACTGCTGACGATTCCTAACAAGGATGAAACAGCTGTACAGTGCTTCCATGGTTTCTTTATGGTGAGTTGAGCGATGATATCACATGGTGAATTATTTCATGAATTCTTTGTCAGTTGGGCTGAGCCAACCTTAGGAACGAGGACAGAATGCCGCAGAATATACTTATGTTTATATAGTAGTAGTAAGTAGTATCTGGATGAGTAAATAAAATGTATGTATATATAGTATTAACCGGTGGCTGGTTAGCTATAATCATAAATCATGACTTGGTTGGTGCTATTCATGTTCGATTCGACCCTGGTGTCCCAGATAATGACCGAATGTTTTCCGTCGCAGGAGTCACCTGATATAATGATTTGAACTTCCACTCTTACAGACAATAACCCCTTCAGTCGGCTTGGCCTATTCAGTCAAAGATGAAAGCCAAACTCCCCGTTCTTCTCCTTGGTTGAAAATTTTTCAGCGATTTTTCGATTTTGCCTAACATTGTCTTTGGATTTTTCCACTTTAGGGAACCATCCTTTCAGTGATAACTTTTGAACAACCTCATGGTTATCGCTAAAAACCGGAGGAACCTTGAAGGGTGCCGTCTCCCGGTGAGACTACCGGATTCCAATTCTTATCGTTTGTTTGTTTTTTGGCCCGTCTAATTCATCACCATTCCAGATACAGCAGAAATACTTGGTACGAGAGAAGTTGGCTTGGCGACGTACTATTACGTTCATTATGACGACTGTAAGTCTGCCCTAACATTGTGTCATAATCCCAATGCTCAGATAATAAACGTCTCGATGAATGGGTCACCTCTGACCGATTGGACTTTGAAAAACTTGAATGGCCTAGCAAGAAACTGTCACGTGAACATAGCGCTGTATTCACGTTAGGACCGGTAACAGAAAGCGCGTCGGAATCCGTTGAATCTCGTGGTTCAAACACAGACATCAAACCGGTGAGTACATCATTTTAACATGTTGCGTCACTCACTGCATGTCATTAGAACGGACTATTAAAGTCTCGTGCATCTAGCACTTCCAGCCTCAATCACTTAAAACGCCGTAAAGCCTCTGATGAAACCTATGAAGGTCCTCTTCATTTATCCGTATCTCACGATCTCCCTGAGGGAGCACAACTGCTGAATTCGGGAATGTTCGGTTACGGTAAACCACGCCAAACTGGAAGCATGGTTTGCAGCAATCATGAGCAGGACACCGTCACACGAATTAGAAATCTTGAGTGGATTGAATTAGGTCGATATCGTATCAAACCCTGGTACTTTTCTCCTTATCCTCAAGAGTTAATCAACGTACCTTGCGTGTATATTTGTGAGTTCTGTCTGAAGTATCTTAAAAGCCCTACCTGTCTTCGAAGACATCTAGTGAGTTGCTGTTTTGCTTAGCTGTTAATTTCTGCTTTTTAGGATAAATGTACTTTGCGTCATCCACCAGGTAATGAGATCTACCGTAAACAACCGCACAGCTTCTTTGAAATCGACGGACGAAAGAATAAGGTACTTACATTTGCTTTATGAATTTCATCATGTTCACTGAGCAGACTTATGCGCAACATTTGTGCTTGCTTGCCAAATTGTTTTTGGACCACAAAACACTATACTACGACACAGATCCATTTCTGTTCTATGTTCTCTGTGAAATTGATTCACTCGGATTTCATTTGGTCGGTTATTTCTCTAAAGAAAAAGAATCTTCCGAAGATTACAATGTGGCATGTATTCTGGTGTTACCACCATTCCAGTGCAAAGGTTATGGAAAATTTCTAATTGAATTTAGTAAGTTTTTCCTCGGGTCGTTTACTGTGTTCTAGTATTTTTTTCGCTCAACTACCCTTCGTATAGTCACTACAGTTGAACTAAACCTAACCACGATTTTATTATGCGTAGCAAAATATGCTTGCTTTCAACCACCCCTGTCACTGCAAACTGTCTACTTATTCTCATCCTAAGGTTGACCTCCCCAAAATTTTTGATCGAGAAGGCAATACTTCTAATGCCATTTCGTCGCGGTTAATTGGCGATGTATCTTGAGCTTACGGGCCTGGAGACACATCAGTTCGCGTCATTATGCACTTTAAGCGTTTAGTTCCTACGACTGCGGTTTTCCAAGTACCCGTTTCCCATTTGCCTTTTCGAGATAGGGTTTGGACAGATGCTTTTTAATGACGAGAAGGCCAAATATCACTTTGCGGAAGCGTAGGTATTTTGAGGTTAAACCAGCTGCACCACTAGTTACTCCATATGTTACACCGATTCCCGGGCTAAAACTCAGGCTATCCGCACGATACAGCTAATATACTTACTACGGTGATAACAATATCTTCAGAAATGCTTTCCTTTGTAAAATCCAGTCCGACAAACGATGAGAATGAGGAAAACTGAATGGGTTCACAGCTGAACCCAACACATTGTATCCGTTACTTTCACGATGACGTGTACATTCTTGTTGCACCAAACAACCCATAACCTGCTCTTTGGTCAACGCCACAAAGGCGCTTTTTCATCCAACGGTACTACCGATCAACTTACTCGGTGGCCGTTGGTACCAAGTGTTCAGAATTAACAGAAACATGGCATCCAAAATCGGATGGAATACACATTTCGACTTGAATACCGTTAATGATGGGAGTAGTCACTAAAAGTTTCTTCTTAACGGCGCCAGATGGAGACTTTTGTGAGATTCTGCCTTTGGTTTGATGAACATCATCAACATTATTTTGTAAGGATAAATTTACCTTTTTATTTGTTTGGACATTGATCTTCCTAAGTTATGGATATTTCAGGGCTGAATTATTTAAAGTATATGGCCAAATGAGCCTTTTTTGATGAACAAACTGGTCATCTTGATCGAGATAGTGTGTGAAGTAGTTGAGAGGAGCAGAGTGACCGAATGTCTCTATGCCTCCATTTTGATTCTAAGAGTATATACTACATACTGTTGGTCGGACTTAGCCTTTGGCTCATGAGTTTTCTTTTCTGTTTTGCCCACTGCGGATCCGAAAACTTACAACTCCCTTCAGAGAAGCACTGGCCCCGTATGAATTAGAGTAGCACCTCTGATTTGGTAGATTCGTGCTCCTAGGGGCATCTTGCATAGCTTTTGTGGCTCTGTGAAAATGGAACGTGCATCAAGGGACATAACCCGGAAAAATGCTCTATGGGCAATCTGAGCCAGTCTGGGGACAACCAAGGTATGGGAGTTTCGATGAAAGTGTTTGGCAAAAGTAGATGCTTTCGAGTATGCGAACAGGATCCGCTGATCGAAGGTCTACAAAAGAAATATGTTCGGGCTAACCGACGCTATATTCCCGGAGGGGGTGAGCAATCCATAAAACAAACCACCGGTTGGCCAGTAATAACACGACTGTCCTGAAGTCTTCACTTAATTGTGTAAGGCTCAAAATGCAACTTTGATCAGAGAGGCCGAAGGATGCTTCTGAACCTGCTGTCGCTATTCTGTATAGATATCTGCGAAACTAAATCTGCTCATGGTACGACGTTCCTAGGAAGCAATGAGCCTAGTTGCCCACAGGTCGACTTGAAAAGGGCAAAATTGGTTCCTTCGGAACGCTCCCTTCGTGCAACTCAAGAATCCACTAACTTACATATCCACCGACGTTTAGGCTACATGCCAACTCGGCCGCACCTGAATGTGACACTTGTATCTCGTCTATGGCGGTTTTTCGATCATACCATCGCACAAAGACGAGAAATACATGTAGTAGTGACCATATCTCAGTTGCGTGATTCAAGATCGATCTATCTACGCGGGTCAGGGCCTTAGTACTACTTTGGTGCAACTGCTAGCCTCATTCAACCTACAGGGAGTGCGCTGCGATGGATTTTTGCTGCAGCACGAAACTGGAATTAGCCAAAACATGGTAAACGTGATCAGTTTGCGAAAACACCAAGCATTATGCTGAACTGCGTTAGGGGCTGCTGGATTTTCCCATGTAGGACTAGATGCCTTGGTTAGACACCACAGTCATTGGTACTCTCGCAAAAAATGCATCTTCATTCATGTGGTTCTGCTTCACTCCGTACTTTGCTCTAGTTTTCCCCACTATTCTACTTCCTTTTTTTAAGAAAGTGCAGTTTGGTTCGTTTCAGTCCAGTTTGCTTTTATAACCATTAAACTTCCAGCAACGTGCTCTGGTTTCGGTTGCTACCTCACAGCTCTATCTAGTCAGGGAGAAAGAAGAAACCGATAAATCAGGTGAGATAAACTGCAAGGTAAGAAGTTGAAAAACTATATGTAGGAAAAAAATTGAGTGCAAGAACATCACTGAATGCATCTCTCAGCCATATCACTCACGAGGTTTCCATGAGCCAATCCATCAGTTAAGGTTTCATTCCCTTTTGCCATATCGCCGACTGGCCACCTTCAAACATCTTACAGCCGCTACTGCTTCGCAGAGCAGTGAGCAGCGAGACAGTCGTCCTGTGGGCATGCTCAAAACGTCCCAGCCACCTTAATCTACTCAAACTATTACCTCTTCCAATGTATGAGCCCCAGGACCTTACGCATCATCTTTGAGTTACTGACTAAATTCTCCCAACACATTTAACTAGTAGTACTAGGACAGGAATGTCCAAACGTCGAAAGTTTTATTACTTCGTTTTCCTTCAACGACCACGTTTCTGCACTGTGCAGTAAAACCAACGTTACTGTTGCTGTGTAAAGTCGACGTTTAATCGGTAGCTGGATATCGCCCCGATGTCACAAATACCTGAAACTCACAAATATCGATCGAGCTCTCTGTATGCGCGAGGGTACTTCAGGTAAGGTATAACTGTCCAAGTAACTAGATGCCTAACTCCCCCCACTCCTCTTCCGCAAAAACAAGGTTCGGCTTCAGGCCATTCCAGTTGTGCGACGGCATACTGCGCTTTGGATATGCAAAACATGGTTGCATCATCGTTTATACGGTCGCAAAACAAATACAGTTTATCTGATTCTTCATTCAGAAGCACGGCACCCTCCGCATATCTAAGGTCAAAGCAATCCGATTGAGAAAGTGTCAATGCCACTATTCTCACATGAACATAGAACTATCTCCATAATTGTATCAGTTAGAAGGCTGGAAAGAAACGCTGGAAGAGGCTAGTCATGTCAAACACAGGTTTTCGCGATTAACTTGGAATAATGGTCACCGGGAGCACAAACTGCATTTCGGCTGTTCGCTTGCAGATAGGAAAAGTAAGAGGAGTTTTTGCAGTGACAAACAGGGCCAGGAAAATGTCATCATCATCATCGTTGAGCGTTAAGCAACAAGGCAAGTCTCACTGACCGCTGCCTTTCCCCAGAGTTACACGTTTATATAAAAAGTGAATATTCAAGGGGAACACGGAGTCGACCCACACAGGCGGGAAAAGATAAGATGCCGCTGCAGCCAACACACGAAACACAGTCTAACTGTACAAACGCACTCTTTCAGTCATTCTGATTCGATAGAAAATGAGGAGATGCAGCACGACCTTCAACTTCAAGTAATAATATCAGAGCCACATATAAGTGGGCTTCAGTCCAGCCTAAGCTGCCCGAGCCTTGAATACGCGTGTTTGCGCTCAGCACATACGCCGAGCGTACTATCGGTTGGAACACGCAGTACCAATTAGGGTGAAGACGGTTCCTAATTGTTATTTCCTCTCCATCGCAGATCTCAAGTTCGGCGCTGCTGCTGTCGTCGCAATCGCGTGTAACAGTAATTTGGCACCTTTGAAGGTGCAAAAGCACATGCAGAAGCGAGCAAACGCGATCTCTACAGTCTATCTAGTGGCGGCAGTTTGTGCAGGTCCGCAAGAACTCGAACACGGCACACGGATGTCTCGTCTGGCGTGAATCTTAGGTGCGCCTAACTTCGTCTCCACTTCCAGTCCTCGACTCCCTACATCCCAGGAGACCTGTCCTAAAGCATGCTCAATCACCTCGTCGGATGAGACGACAAGTCCTGAACAAAGAATGAGAGAGGCATGGGACACCTTGTCGAACGGCGCAGCTAGTTGTTTTCGAATGGAACGGATACAGTTCACCGTGTATACCCCACGCGAACCGATAGTAATGCGAAGTAGCAATGCTCGCAAACAGGTTCACAAAACTTCGTTGAGCATACTGCTTCCGGTGGACAGCGACTAAGTAGTGCTGGTCGATCTACGGAGTCAAAGCGTTGATAGCTGGATGGAGAGGAATAACAATAGCGGACGCGGTTTCACCTAACTTGGTAGCTGCGTGTCCAACGATAGTAGGCTCGGGAGTGGAGGCAAACACGCGTATCAGATCCAAGGCTCGGGCGCTTAAAGGGGAGCTGAAGCACCTTATATGTCCGGCCTGATATTGTTACTGAAGTTTGAGAAAGGTTCGCGGTGTGGCACTGTGCTGGCAGTGCGTATCAGTTTCTGTTGTACGGTTGCGAGACGTGGAGTATGCGTGGGGCGAAGTTTGTTTCGGTTTGGAGGTTTTTCGCCGAACCGATGTTTTACTTAGTAATGGGCATGAATTGGATGGAGTACCCTGGTGAGTAACTTAGAGGTAGGAAATTTTGGGTATTGGGGGTGGCCACTTCTGAAATTGAGCTTGTTTCAGCGGTATGAACTTAGTAGAACTGGCGCTGGATTGGTCACGTGTTTGGCATTGACGGAACACCCCGTCTACGCATATCGTGCCCTATTTGTGTGTGTCCTCCTAAGGAAATGGAAGAAGCCATGTGGAAGGCCAACAGATGATCGTGGCAACGCAGGGGGGATGAGAAAATGACAGCGACAGCTTAGTAAAGTAGGTGTTCACGCCTTTGTGGTTGGGTCCGAAAGAACGTCGTCGACCTTGGCCTGGTGAGACACGGAAGAATACTGCAAGTGAAACCGTGAACAGTGGGCGAATCGTGTTTTGTCATTGTAAC